>JANCYU010000026.1:0-301586 GCA_026122205.1 Galdieria yellowstonensis | reverse complement strand
AAACCCTAATAAACCCTAATAAACCCTAATAAACCCTAATAAACCCTAATAAACCCTAAATAAACCCTAATAAACCCTAATAAACCCTAATAAACCCTAATAAACCCTAAATAAACCCTAATAAACCCTAATAAACCCTAAATAAACCCTAATAAACCCTAATAAACCCTAATAAACCCTAAATAAACCCTAAATAAACCCTAATAAACCCTAATAAACCCTAATAAACCCTAATAAACCCTAAATAAACCCTAATAAACCCTAATAAACCCTAATAAACCCTAAATAAACCCTAATAAACCCTAATAAACCCTAATAAACCCTAATAAACCCTAATAAACCCTAAATAAACCCTAATAAACCCTAATAAACCCTAAATAAACCCTAATAAACCCTAAATAACCCCTAATAAACCCTAATAAACCCTAATAAACCCTAATAAACCCTAATAAACCCTAAAAAAAACCTAAGAAAACCTAAGAAAACCTAAGAAAACCTAAGAAAACCTAAGAAAACCTAAGAAAACCTAAAAAAACCTAAAAAAACCTAAAAAAAACTAAGAAAAGTTAAGAAACATAATAACTTTGTAAACCTCTTAGTTTCTTACCCATCTTCCAAATGCATCAATTTGATGGTGCCGTAAAAATCACTATTAGTGTACTAAGTGTTCGAGTTCCAATTTTTTTTGTAGTTACTACTCTACGTTTGTGGGCCATTTTAATTTTGCAATCCGTCCTTAACTTGATGGTACCACAGTTGCTCTGTGCATGAATAGACTATCGCAACGCCTCATTTTCTTACGTGATGCATTTTTCTTAAATTAATTGCTGTTACTCTTGTTTTTGCCTACTTTCACTGCAGTACAATTGCTGTAGCGGCATGTTTTTATTAGACCTCTTTAGTACTGCTCGTCTACGTCGGGACGATGAAGCTACTTTAACGTGGTATGTATTTTGACTATCGTAAAAATTACGTTTCCAACGCCGTTCTAGGTTGGTAAAGCTGTTGCAGTGTTAACTCGCTTAGATACCCATTGATGTTTGCCTCTATCGTTCAATTACTCGTCTAATCTTCATTAAATTCGCTCAGTGAATGATACCTCTTCGTAAATACCTTTTAACAATTTTGCGGCGATAGCAGGTTCCTTTTGTTATGTTTTATAAACTAGTGTAACGTATAGGTATTATTTTTACAATAACTCTAATTGTGTTACTAGAGTTGCAGTGGTCAAAGTATTATTGGTTGTTTCGTAAGTAGCACCAGGAGGTAATTGACTCTAGACAATTCAAACTCATTGCTGCAAATCGTTTGGATGATTGCCATTATCATTGTCTTTTTTTCAGTTGACTATAGCCCAAAGCCTATATTTTCATTTAATCATTAAGCCTCTTTGTTTCGAGTAGACCTCTCTGAAATGTCATGCAATAACCGTGATATAATTAAAAAAGTGCCTGGACAGTGCTTAATATTCGGTTTTTAATTTACTCGTAGTGCAATAATGGCTACTGTAGTGTAAGTTGACTTGTTTTCGACGTTGTCCAATGAGAAGATACTGCTGTTAGTTTTTGCATAATTGAACTACTACAGTTCAGTGTATCTTTTTTTGTTGTACCTTTGAAAAATTTACGTTTACGCTACCCCAACTGTTTTGTTTTCATAATATGTGCAGGTTTCCGTTTCTATAATTTAGTTTGATTATAGTTCTAGCTGTAGTACAAGCATATCACAATGGGCTTACACGAAGCAGTGGGGTCTCTATACAGCTGTCATCAAATGTTAGAACTGGCTGAGAGGTTTCCATTATGAAGTGTTTTTTGGTCATTATGATGCATTACAATGCCTCTAGTGTCACCGAAAGCTTTATTCTCCTTATTACAATTCCAGGACTCTCAATAGCAATGAGTTAGCCTCGAATTATGTAAATCTTCTGTGCCCAACACTGGTGGATAAATGAAACTCATTGCAATCAAAGCCCGTTAGGTTGCCCAAAGATTCTCAATTTGATGGTATCGCTCTAGGTTTATTCGCAATTTAGCTGCTACAGTGCCTTGTCTATTTTGAGTAATGGTTTTCTAGTCAAAGTATCGACATTTTTGTGTTTTCTCTGTTACTTGAGTGCAGTACAATACCTTTGGTGCCATTTAATCACAAGTCTCTTTTAGTACAAGTCGAGGATCCTTAAAAAATGGAGCTACATTGATCTACACTAAAAGTACTTGGACAGTGGTAAATCTTCTTTTCCCAACGCCGTGTAGATCGATACAAACTGTTGCTGTGTTGGTTCGTTTTGATAACAGTGGATGCTCGATTCGATCGAACAATTACTCATCTGTCTTGACTGAATTGACGCAGTGCATTGCATCTTTTTCTTAATGCCTCTAAACATTTTGTGGTCAAACTTGTCTATCTTTTTTTGTGTATTATATACCATAGAAAATGAGGTTTTCATAATTAATGCTTGCCTTGATTCGGAATGTGTGACCTGCGAAGCATTGCTCCAAAATGCATTGGTTGAATTGTAACATGCACGAGGAATCAGTTATTTCTACACAGTTCTGATCCATTGTTGTTAACAGCGTAGAGGATTGCAATTAAGAAATTTTTGATTGTACCACTGTTGGTTAATGCACAATCGAACTAGTGCAGCACCTTGTACTCCTCATGTGATGCTTTTTGCTGGGTGGATAGCCATTTATCATGCTTTCTCGTACTTTTATTGCATGTAAAAGCCAAGTGGTGGCATGTGTTTATTAAGCCTTTTTGTTACAAGTCGACGAATTTGAAACATTCAACCAACCCCGGTATAACTTTAAATATGTTTTGACCATTGTAAAAATTTTACGACCAACATCGCCGTTGATCGCAACAACCTATTGCAATTTTGCCCGCCTGGATGCCCATTGATTCTGGATTCGATCGTACAGTTAGCCTACTATGCTTTATTGGATTGACTCAGTGCTAAGTGATTATTTTTTAATCTCTTTGTACAATTTGTGGCTACAGTATTTTCCTTCTGTTGCGTTTTATAAACTATAATGGTAAGCCTTTTTAATTTACTATTAACTTAATTATACATGTGTGACTAGAGGATCAGTTGTCAAAGAAGCATTGGTTGTTTCGTGACTTGCACGAGGAATCAGTTGTTTCTAAGCAGTTCAAATCCATTGTTTCAAATCACTGAGATGATTGCCATTCTTATTGTTTTTGGTCTTATGAATGTGTTACAAAACATGTAGTGTCATGTAACTATTCTGACACTTAATTACGAACCGACAACTCTTAAATGCCATGCAATAACAGTGATATAGAGAACAAAGTACCTAGACAATGCTTTGTATTCCATGACCAACTTCGTCGTAGCTCTATACTGGTTACTGCAGTATACGTGAGTTTGTTGTCAACTATGTCCAATCAGAAGATACTGCTGTTAACGTATGCATAATTGAACTAGTACAGTTCAATGTGTCTTTCTCTTATTGCTTTTTAACAGTTTACGTTAAAGCTACGTCCTTCTATCCTTCTTTATGGTTTGTGCTTTAGGCAGGGTTTCTTTTCGATAATTTTTATGTTTATCATATTACAAAGAAAAAACAACCATTATAGGATCGCTGCTTGCACAAGGAAGCAGTGGTCTCTATCTAGACAGTCCTTATCAACTGTCTGAATTGGATAAGAGGATTTCTACTATGGAGGATTTTTTTGGTCATTTCGATGCGTTACAATACCTCTAATGTCTCAGAAATCTTACGCTTCCTTATTACATGTACACAATTCTGAAAAACAGTAAAGTAATCTCGATTTGACAACCGTAAACATTTTTTTCACAACAAGTTCGTGGATAGATGCAACTTGTGGCAGCGCAAGCTAGTTTGTTTTCTAACGGTTCAGAATTTGAATTGTACCACTATTATTCTATGCATGATTGAACTGGTTCAGTGCTTGTACCTTCTTCGTAATTCTCTTTGCTGAAAAAATTGCATTTTGGGAGAACTTTTTTTGATTTCATTGCAGTACAATTTCTGTAATGGCATGCAATCATTGAGCGTCTTTATTGCAACTAGAATGGTCCGAAACAGTGAAGCAGCCTTGGTATCACGTTAAAAATGCTCTGGCAGTAGTCAATCTTGTGTGCCCAACACCATCGTGGGCAGATTTAATTTATTGCAGGATAAGCCAGCTGGGTTGCCCAATACTGATAAATTCGACGGCATAACTGTTGGTTAACGTATAATTCAATTGCTGCATTGCATAATATCTGTTTGGTGACGTTTTTAACTATTTTCAGCGACATGATATTCCTTTATATGTATTTATAGGTTGGACGGTGTCCCTTTTTCATATTTTTCGTCTTACCTTGTTTCTATTTGCGCGACAGCTTGGTCATTGGAAAGAAAGCAATGCTTGAATCGTGACTTGCACGAAGAAGCAGTTATTTCTAAACAGTTTTAATCTAACGTTATAAATCGCTGAAAGGATTGCAATTATGAATGATTTTTGTCACTTCCGGTCATTACAGTATCTCTAAAGCCGCGGTATCGTTAGACCTCTTTATTGCAAATTGCAGTTCAACTTTGTTCCTTTTTATGTTTCTTATGCAACGAATTGAGTTTTGTATTTACTGTTTTCCTGAGTTAATTTCAAATGTTTGACAAGTGGACCATTGGACAACGAAAAGCATTAGAGGAGTGGTGAATTACACGCGGAAGCAGTTCTTTCTTGTCGTTTGTAATCCATTGTAATAAATAGCTCGGTAAATTTCTACTATCAGGGTTTTTTGCCATTTTCGTGCATTACAATTCCCCTGTTGTCATTGACAACAACTCTCTATTGCGAATCGACTAACTTCGAAATGGAGTGAAGCAGTCTTGATATACCGTAAAATTGCTCTGACAACAGTAAGTATTCTGAGCCCAGTACCGTTGTAGATCGATATGAGTGATTGCAGTTTCAGCACGTTTAGTTGCCCAATGATGGCAAGTTCGATTGTACAAATTCTTTGTCTATGTAGGATTGACTTGACAAAGTGCGCTGCGTTTTTATCTTAGAGTTTTTTGCCAACTTGCATTTACGACATCGCCGTTCTAAGGCTTTTATATGTTGGAAATGGTTCCTTTTTGTTTTTGGCTTTTGCCTAATTCTTAATGTGCGACAGTCAAATTAGTGGACAAACCATCGATTGAATCGGGACTAGCAAAAGGAAATTTTACTTTCTTCTTGAAAATCGCTGAAAGGATTCTTACTATTCAGATTTCGTTCGTCATTTCAATGCTTTACAATCCTTTTTGTGTTGTGTTATCTGTAATTGTTATCTTTTACGAATCCACAAGTTTCAACTTTCCTAACCTACCTGACCTTTATTTCAACTAGGATGCTTTCGATTTGTGACAATACGTTGATAAAAGTTGAGAACGAAAATAGAGAGTCTTCCATTTGGACCTATCGTAGCAAATGCCGAAATCGTTCCCAAATACAAAGGGATGCCGGATGTCAATGTCACAAAGACACTGCTTGTCTTATAGTAAATATAGTCCGTGGCAACTCTTCTTGCTGGTAAGCTCTCTTTTAATGGCGGACGAGCAAGTCGTCAGAACGACCTTTTTCCCTTTACTATAGTCCTCTATTTACACAGATGAGCTTTTATAGTTTGGCCAAGGGTACACAGTAAAGAGCGCGCTTGTGAAATACCTACTATCGAGTGTTGTTAATTCCTCTTCCCATTAGTCAGACCTTGAAGGTTAGAACTTAGCCAAACATGTATATTCTTTCGTATGATTGAATGTATCGTTATATGACAGTAAAGGAAAACTCGCGATTTTAGTCCTAGTTTGCCAGTGTCTTACGTGAAGACGCCGGAAAATAATACCTCTGGATATCGACCCCGAAAATGGTGACTCTGTCATCGGTTAAAGTCAAAATGATAGAGCTTCTCCTCATCCACCTCTTTTTGCTTCTCCTTACATTTCTTAGTGTGCGTTTTACCAATCTGTGAACTAGTTTAGATGCTTTAATTGTCTTTCGCGATTGGTGATATTTCTAGTTGTATTCTGGTGTGAATCTATGTCCTCCTACAATGCTGATACATCTACAGTGCGGCTTGCAGGCATTTTCCTAAGCGTGATACTTATGCAGTAGTGTTGAATGACTCTGCAGTTTCCTATCTAAAACGTGCCAAGGAATGTTTTTTGCATACTTGTATTTGTGTAGTTTACGTTTAGGTAAGTTGTTTTAACAAGCCATAGTGCCATTAGTCCCATTGAGATTGCAATCAACTGTTCTTGTTGGCAATTGATTGGTTTCTTGGGTGCAGCTGCGATTCGGCTGAGCATGATAACGCATCTTTTTATTGTAGAATGAGCTACTGATTCAGAACAAGATGCTGTCGTTTGCCATTTTTCAAGTGAGAGTTGCATTTATTTGCCTTGTTTTATTGTTTGATATAGGAAAATCCAAGTTGTATCTTCAGCCGGCGCCAGAATAGTGAAAATCGTAGAACCGCTACTATCAGTTCCCTTTTTCGCTATTCAAGTGGCTTTGCCATACTCTTCAGAAGTCGGCTCGTGGTGGTAACGTCGCTAGAGTCAAAGCTAAGGCGACGTAGGTTTTCGGTGGTGGACATATGAACGCCCATCACTCCCTCTGAAAACCGACCTGCCAGAATAAATCCTTATAACCCAATCCAGTACCAGCACTGCGACGATCCATTGTCGAACCCTTGTGCGACCAAAGGTAGAATGACTACAAGCCTAATAAGAAAACTTACTATTCGTCCACCATAAATGAATAGCTTCATCCAAGGCTTTCTTTTCCTGCATTTCTACTGTTGTACGCGAGTTTTCCTCCAACGAATTCGTCACCACAAGCCTTACACCGAGAAGGCTATATGGATAAAACCGAGAATAGCAGGGCGTTTAGCAACAATTTCGACATGGACCCGAAGATAACCAGCCTCTTCGAGGCCCATCGAGTGCATTCTCAAAGTAAATGACTCAATGTTTCAGGTACATTGGCCAAACAACAGGGACAACGAGTCTTCCATTCTTCATCCAAGATACCTATTCTGGCGAGCCTCGAGCAAGAACACCAACCACCAACACGAAGAAGCATCAGCCATTGAAGACCTTTGCTATATTCCAGATAGTCGAGCAAGCCATCTCGCAACAATGAACTACCGCTTTGCAATGCTTACTGACGATACTAACGTGAAGTATGTGGCTGAGTCGCCATAGTGAACCATTTGCGGAAAACTTCTCGCACCGTCTTGGAACCACGATTCGAAAGTTGTATCGAATTTACTGCTGAACTTACCAATCTTCTCATCAACCATGGTTTAATACTTTTCACTCAGGTGCCTTTCCGAAGTGCAGGTATCCAACGACATAAGAAACTGATCCACGTACGCATACTAGAACCTTTGGCCCATAAACGTGCCTGGCGTCCTGCTTTAAGGGATTCTACACTTGGTTTACCCAATTCAGTATACAAAGCATGAATACGAACTCCAGTGTGTTTCGTATGCACTCCTACAACCAGTCGCAAAGTTTGATTTAACACCAAACTCAAACGTATGGCATGTAATTGATGCATATCCCTCTATTCAAAGCCCAAACTAAACTGGGTAGCAAACAACTCTTGACAACACGTAGGCGGAGATCCAACGGAGTTCCACTATTGCGTAAAAATGGAGTTGTAATCTACAATCATTGCTGATAACGCTGGATTTGAAGTTTCAAAGTAAATACTTCCGCCGACAAGCCAGTATTCAAATCAAGACCCAAATAACGATATTCTTGGACCACAAATATGTCTTTGCCTTGCAACTGCCATAGCCTCCTACGTAGCTTAGCTATACATCCGTGGATAACGGCAAAACCGCATTTGGCTTACCGATTTCCATTTCAAATTCAGCCAAATATTCACTTAACTTGTGAATAGAGGCTTCCAGAAAACGCAACTAGGGTCCAACAACACCACATCATCGGCAAACATCAGTCCAGGTGATCGATTCCCTGTACTAGTGCGCTTGACGATTGATGAATAGATCCAACAACAGTGGCGACGAAGGATCACTTTGACGTACTCCTCTACAGAACGGAAAGCCAGGTGAAAGTGTTTCAGACAACCGTGAAGATAGGGATACCTGTGTCCAAGAGCAACGATAAACCCATGATAAAATCCCAAGCATCCACCTCGAATGCCTAAACTTTACAGCTTACGAAACAACTCAAGATCTTTTCGTATATCAATGAAACATTCATAAGTAGGGCACATTTCATTGATCCATCGTCGTTACACACACTCTACTAAAGCTATGACTTGAGCTGCACATTCCTCACGAGTACAAAATCCGGCTTGCTCTTGTACCAAAATGTTGTGATTTTCTACTACGTTACGAATACCTTTAGTACCAATCGCACTCAGCAGTTTCACATTGGTATTAATGAGGCTAATACCTCTATGATTTTTCATATCACTCAAATCACCCTTTTTCGTTAGTGGAAATGAGGAGTAAGGAGTTCCATAAACTTAGAATCTTTCCACTTTGAAAGATTTAGTTTAGCAAGCGGAGCAACGCTAGGCTCATCAGATGATCCATTATAGATGAATTGTGGAATTCTTCCTCTTCTGGGATAATAATGTTCACGAAGTAGAAGCGGTAAGAAGAATCAGCTTCCGAAAGTCCATAGCAATTTGATCCTTACAAGCAGCTTCACCATGGGCAGTGAACCAAAAGGAGCACAACTCGCAAAAAAGGTTAGGCGTCATCAATAGTACAGTTTGTAACATGACAGGACGATGCGTGTGTTGGGTTGGAGACAAAAGTAATCAGAAAAATTTCAAGTTTACTTTTCTAGTATTGTAAATTCTTCTAGCTTAACCTAATAACGCTTCCATTTTTCCATATACTTTCGTTAACAAAGTCTACCGATTCAACTTGAAAAAGTTCCAGGTACACCCACACGTGCTTAAAGGCACTGAATGATATTTGGAAATTTTGTCGGGTACACTAAGCTTGCAATCTCTACAAGCAAAAAAATACTTGTAGATATGTGAAAGGACGTGACCACTTTTTTAAGTGCGCCTCTAAAGGTACCTTAGTACTCTGCTCCTACTTTTCAACCATTGCACTCTTCTTTTACACCACGAAGCTGTACAAATATATGTACATATACGCGCACAAGTTGGCGGTTGAAGCTGTGGAGACTGACGGGAAAATGACGAGCTTGTTGTCAAAGGAGCCATTCATCCGTTACGAAGCATAGAATAAGACTTGTACAAAAAACCTCCAAAGAAACCTCTAAAACATAACATGACAAAAAAAATAGTCCTCGAGCTTCGAAAAGGCAAAACGCACGAAAGACACCCCAAAAAAATATGGCAAAGCAGAGTTCAACTTCCCACCACACTCAATCAATTGGAGCCATTTTGGTGCAGAACACTTTGCTGCAGTGTTGCCAGTGCGAGTAGAAGAAATAAAGGGGGTCCAAACTCTCTGGACTCTGCTTTGCTTTCTATCTAGACTGAGCAATGTAAAGAAAACTGAGAGTGTCAAGTTACCCATTTTTGTGGGTAGAGTGACAAGGGAGTTGCGATACCAAGATGGCACGTTTACGCACTTGGCGACACAAAAAGAGAAAGACTAGGGCAAAAGACTGAATAAGATTCGATAGAGAGTAAGCTTGCATGGCACCTGCAATGTAGCAACCGCTGGTTCGTCTGTTACATAGCCAGCTGTCGTGTCGTTATCACTTGCGAGACTAGCTCCGGTATAACAAGGCTACCAGGCCTTCTTGCAATCGTCCAGGCACGTTAGCAATTGATAGTTCAAGTTTGCTTTGGAAAAAAAGTAATACAAGGCCGGCTTGGCTTCCATCTTATCGTTTTTTCGTCTTGGGTTGCTACTGTTGTAAGTTTTCAGGGAGACCTAGAATGAAACCGAACCAAACGAGCGAGTTTTTGCTGTGAAAGAGCTATAAGAAAGTTGCAGAGGAAACACGACTCTAGGTGTTTTCATTGCTACAAGTGCAACACAGATAAAATTATTCCGCTGGACAAAATAACTAGTTACTAAGTATAACGTGCTTTGGTGCAGCTCATTCTAATAGCACAATATTATCATTGAGCTGCTACAAGACGCATTGCTCGAAGATTCTACCGCAAATAAGCTTTGGTAGCAAAGGAGGCAACACAGTAAGATGCACAACTGTCTCGACTTTGTTGTCTGTGGAAGAGAAACAGGATAGAAACCTTGAAGCTGAAATAGGACATTCGAATAACCTCGACTTCAAGCGTCAAGGTTGGAAAAGGTCGTAACTCTGCCGTCTCTGCGATGGAGCAAAAGTATTTCTTAGCAAAGTTGATAGACGCAAGGCAGTCATTCAGGACGCCTTGTCAGAATGTGAAATGTTTTCCTCAAAAGTCTCGCTTTTACTGGTGACGCCTCCAACTTATAACTGTCAGGCTGTTGCCTTTTCCCTGACAAGTCGAAAACTATAACCACTTGTTCAGAGTAACAGTGAAGTTTCCTTGAACAATGCTAATATTATTACAAATCCACGTATCTCGTTACTTTTTGTAATGAGACAGGCTTCACAGAACACAAAACACTACAAAACTACCGCGTTTACACTACATACGTACGGTTGCAGCGTGGTCATCGAAAATAAACAGTTGAAGACACCCTTTTTTCTCTCGTACCTACAAACGCTCATAATATGTTGTTTCTTTGTTCCCATTCCAAGTTTATATACACAAATATAACAACCAAAGAAATTGTATACTTTGAAGACAGACGCAAACGGGCTGCTGGAGACAACAACAATCCCACCCCTCGGGATTTTGGAATTCTTTGCGGTGGTTGTTATGTGCAGTTGCTTGTCCTTGTCTTTTCACTTAAATTATGCTTTTCAGAGTTCCGTTGCTTGTAAATTTGAAGCAAAGTTCAGTTGCCAAACACGAAATTCTTTCAGAGGTGGAAGGGTTCTGGGTGTTCGCCGTCTTTTCTTCCGAAGGAGCGCCCTTTGCCAGTGCAAGCATATTCGATGTTGTGAACTTGTTGCCTCAGTAGAAAACGACTGGAGTTTAAAGGATGATGGTTCGCCGAGTGTTCACTGGACTGAGATTTTTATTCCTAACAGTAAGAAAATTGATAAAAAGTTTACAAACACTTTTTTATGCAATTTGCCCAGCCTCGGGGCAGACTGTAAGGAAGCCAAAGTTTCCAAGTTACTCGGTGAAAGAATCAGGGTCGGGGACGAAGAATTGTCTACGAAGGACTTGTCACTGAAGGCCGCCTCTTCAATTGTGTTGCCAAAAGAGTTCGGCGAAGATTTTCCCTTGAAAAAGTCTGGCAGCAGATTTTCGAGGATTTTTTTGAGAGAGGATTTGATAACTTTGTGGAACACACTAGTTGATGAGCGAAATACTGAAGATTTGACGGTTTTATCTGCTGCTAGTGGGCTGGGCAAGAGTATATATCTTTATCTGATCGCTGTCTTTGCCCGACACTTTGAAATCCCAGTGCAGTATATCGGAAATACGGAAGATCTGCTCAAACCTAAGGAAAGCTCTATTGCCAGCAACTTTGCAGCAATGCTATTTTTCATGAATTTAAATATTCTAGATAAACTTGGTCCTTTTTACCCTGGAGACCCCAATTATAACCATCTCCGAGGCCTCCCTATGAAACACGTTATTTTTTATGCTCACCAAAGAGGCGATTTGGAGCTCTGTGGTGAACTTCGACGGAATTTCATGTTAATGGAACCAAGAAACTTACTGATCATAGATGAACACAATGCTCTTTGGCAGAAATTTGGCAGTGACACTAAAACGTGGTTACCCTTCTTTGAGTTTTATGCAGATCCAGTACCACATTCTACCGTAAGTACATGCATTCCCTTCCTTCTGATCATTAAAACTGGGGATAGTGGGAGTGTAAGTTTGTTATCGCAACTTCGCAGCTTCACGAGTTCAAGCTGCCTAGTGGGTATGAATTTTCTGTACAATATGTTGAACCATTGAGCCGAGAAGAATTTGCAATATGGGAAAACTTGAGCGATTATCCTCCTATTTTGAAGGATAATTCGAACGAAGTGATAGATTTGACAGGCTTCGTCCCTCGCATGATAGCTCTTTTGGTCAATTTTGCGAATACTTTTGTCGGTTTTAGCTTTGTAGAATTGGTCACAAAATTTACCAAAAGAGTTTATCGAAATATGAAAAAAAGACACGATACATATGTCAACTCATTGAAGGAAGAAGAAAAAGAAACGTTTTATAACACGCTCTACAAGCTATTTTTTGACAGGGAAACTCCAGCAACTACATTATTTGATAGTGCTTATCAAGATCGAGGGCTTTTGATACCTTTACATGATGAAAGTTTGCAATTTTACAACAGTATAGCCCGTGACATTCTTTTTGAATCTTTTTCAAACTATTATTTTACGAAAGAGCGTCTAGTCGAGGTATCCAACAAGTTTAAAGAGGCCCGAAGGGAGTGTCGTGGTGGAGGTGCATATTTTGAACAGCTATTTTTGTACTTATGTTATCAGTTCCGTCCAAATATCGAGGTTTATTCACGAGCGAGCCATCGAACGATCCATTTAAACTCCAATGTCCGATGGTTAAGGTTTGACGGGAAGAAGTTTATGCCGCAACGTTCCAAAGTCAATTTTAGCTGTTGGATAAAATTCGGGGCAAATTACCCTCAATTAGATTACGCCTACGTTGAAATGACTGACGGTACTTGGATGTTGTACCTCATTCAAGTTTCTGTTTCATCTTTTCCAGCTCATAACACAGGCTCAGCACAGTTGGAACGGTTGTTTAAGAAAACTGATGGAACTGTTCAACTTGCTTCGCTACTAAATTCGTTCTTTGCTGAGGTTTTTGAAGTCTCGCCTGTTTATGATGCCAGGGAGAAGATAGTGAACTTTGAGGTGACAGACTCTCAAGGCATATCTTTTCGAGACCGAATATCTATTTTGTATGTGACTCCATTGACACGCGAGGACGCGAAAGCTGACAGCGCTCCTGAATTTGTAGAGTTTCTTACTTTTGACAACTTTCCTGGTTACATGAAGTCTTATATTGATGTAGGACAAAAAGTACGAAGCAGGCGCAGCTCACCAAGTCGACGTTCGGTCAAACGGATAAAGTCTGAAGAAACTTGAGAGTTGAGTGTCCATGTATAAATGACCCTACCCGTCATAACGGTTCTTATTCTCGTAAAAGAACAACTCAACTATTATGTACACTGGAATAAGCAGCTTTGTAATTATTTCCTCGAAACCGTCATTCAGCAATTGTTGATCGAAAAGACAATTAAGTAGTGAGTACACCAAAGTTCCGTTTGTTAGACAAAGCACGGCATGAAGAGTGTACTATCCCTTCATGCATATCAAGACCTATCAAGAGCCCTTCGTGACCTTGTAGACTTTCCTCACCGATAGTCATGATTGCTTCTTCTTTATCGCTGTGTAGAAATATGATCGGCACAATGAACCTAACAAGTTGGCGTTCCGATCATAGAGGAAATTGGCAATGTTTCAACGTGCACAAGCCACAATAGTGACCTCATAAAATGTCTACAAAGTTATCTTTGTAAATGGATTGAATACATTTACCCGATATCTGCTTCATATACAGTTTCGATTCTCCGTAGCACCAAACAGTACAAGGCAATAAACAGCTGCTGAAGCTTCAAAACTAGTGTCTAAAGTACTCAAGTACGAATCCTGCAAAGCTTTAGAATGCTTTCTGACAGAACTTGCAGCAATTATACGAATTTGAAAACGACTTTCTATCCAATATATGTCGGTAGATACTAGACAGAAAATCTTCTGCGACTGAAATACATTTGATCATTCCTTCGAAGACCTCAGGTATCTCCCATATAGCGAAAATACGAATATTTTTTCCTGTCCTCATTTGTCGGAACCATAAAACTTTGGCAAACTTGCCACTGTCGAGTACTTTCTCCCTCTATTGTGTAAGTGTTTTGACGTTCTGACTTCTGACTCCTTAGAAACGCTATCCATTCTGATTTTATTGTGACACAGTTGCAAAACTACCACTTGAAAATTGAGTTGTCACTTCCTTGTCGCAGCGCTGAAAGAAAAGTGGATAGCCTTGTGCAACCATTTTTCAAGCCTTTTCTAGAGCCGCAAAGGCAAGCAAAACAAGAAAGGCTGTGTGCCAAGAGACAAACAGGTTGGAATCTATGAAGTTTTTTACAGCTTGATATCATTTCTCCGTTTTGAGTTTTGTAGAAATAAGACCACATTTGGTTTATTTGAATGACTGTAGATCCGAGAACTCCGGTGCCATAAAGCGTACACTGGAAAATGCTACAAGGGGAATATTCCATACTATAATTGTTTGAGGAGTGCTACGTACCTCATAAAAAACAACGTCAATGTTTGATTCTGTATGGAAGAGTTCAATGGAGTTTTTCGAGATGCAACTCCTCCTCACTCTTAGATGTACCCCTGTTTATACTGAATTTTCAACCGTTGAAAGATATTTTCCAGTAACCATTATTACAAACTTTATTTTTCATTGCTCTCCGTAGGCAGGCATTGTTAAAACGGAAGCTATAAAACAACTACATGTTTATATACAACGTTTTCTTCTGGTGCCTTCGATTTGTGTCAACTTGTATCCTCAAACAAGTACAAAACAACACCATCAGAGACGAGAATATCTTCAGAGAAATCCACCTTGCAACGAATTGCATATACAAAAAGTTATTACCTTATCCTTTCGAATGACCGCAGACAGATACACCAACCTTACAAGTTCTTCTACGTCATAAACTTTATCCAAAACTTTCATTTCCTTTCAAAGGATTAACATTCTTTGAATTTCTACTAGCAACCACAATGAAAAAGATTAATATATACTACTAAGCCTTGTAACTGCTCCAACAGCTTATTTATCGTGAGAATCCTTCAAGAGAACAAGATGACGTTACGAATAACTGGTATTCATCTTTAGTAGCAATGCCAATCTGTTATGATAGTACTCATTTAGGTTTGTACATGACCGATAAAACTGATTGGACCAAATGATAAAACAAATCCAAATATGGTATGTGGAGCCAGCAAAAACCTATGTTACAATACCTTCTTGGTTTCAAAAGTTACCTCCAAGGATTTCACTTACCTTGAATGCTTCCAGCCTCACGAAAACTTTCTAGATGAGATTCAAGTGAAACCAACGCAAGCAGTATTCGTCAGTGCAAGGATACTTGTAAATTTTGAGAATTTAATAACTTGCGATTTTTTTGACCTCTAGTTCCAGAAATATAATATGCAGCATTCAGCATTCTTCCCATTTATGCTTCCGGCAACTTGACACTTTCGGCAGTGAATAGCCCTAGCTCCGGGATTGCATTGTACATTCATCTCGTTCGTTCAGATCTCCGCAGCTTAACGATTATTGTGGATTTTTGTTGCAAGGTCTCTACATAAGAAAAGACTAGGATTAGTTTATACAAACGACAGCAAACTTTGTATCTTTTTGTTCCTGGGTAAATTTTTTATCTCCTAGTGGGTTGTTAGCTAGGAAAAGGGTTGGTTAAAGCTGTGTTACCTTGAGAAGGTACCAAATATCCACTCCTCGTATTAGTCTGTTTGTAAGGCGGACTGGGAGAAACTTGGTGAAACTTTTCACTTGTATGTTGTGCTTGGTCGCCTCACAGTCGGATAGGCTCTGAACCTTGTGGAGCTATTTTGAGTAGAGACACCGATAGTAAAAGAGACAGTCCCGCGCCCTCATAGAGAAATGCTTCAAAGGCACAGTCGCATACGCTCACGAGAATATTTTGCTTGCTCTTGAGCATGTCTTCTTTCGCTGAGCTCGAGAAAGAGAGCTCATTTTACAATGTAGCTATTGTAGACCGTCGAAGAGACGTCTTTGTAGTAACAAATACTTTCTACAAGCTACAAGTTTGTCGAGACGAGTTACTGGAAGAAACAAACTACAAACTTACTTTGCCGTTTGCTCGGCACTTATTTGGGTGTGGAAAGACCGTGCGGGTAAGAAATTAGCGACCGAATTTGTTGGATTCTCTTGGTTGGGATAGGGTTGCAACGAAAGAGCAGCTTTTGAAGGTGCGAGGTAAGAATCCCGGTGACAAAAGGTATCAAGCCATAGTGACTTTTCAAGTGCAGCTCGGTTTTCGTGTGTTGGTCATCGATTGGAAAAACGAAGAACGATCTATTTCCTTGTTCATTTTTCAACAAGTACCTAGTGGAAAGGTTGTTTCGTTTTTGCCGCCCTTGCTTTTGAATAGTTTTGTGCATTTTGTAATGCCCTCAAACCCACAAAACTTGGAAACTTGTATGTCTTAACATGTCGCCATAATATACTGTGCTGCTACTGCCACAAACGGTTTGAAACGTTGATGCTCCGTGCCGGGTCAAAGCACAGCCTAAATGTGCAGAAACGTTTGAAATACATAATTCCGACAAAGTCATGAAGCTTTTGACTTTTAATTACGATAACAAGAAGCCTATCAGACATTTCTTTGATTTCATAGGTACTGCAGCGATCCTAAGACTAATTTGCAATAAATTAGTGGATCTTTCAAGAAACCTTATTAAGCACTGGGATAGCATGGTATTTTTGAGAATGACTGTAAACAGAATATTCTTTCATCTTTGCGTGTTTTTGTGTTCGTTTCATTCTTTTCTTTTGTATGGAGCAACACCGTCCCATTAACCAGTTGCAGAGTGGCGTTGCATAGAAAATTTGCTTGATTTCAACTTTAAAGGGATGCAACTTGCTCTATGAAGTGTGCTTGGATGATTTTTCTAGCGACTTTGAAAACAACATTTCTGAGATGGCGGTGGCGGTTCATAACAGACCGCCACATCCGCCATTTTTTGGGAACAGTTCCTAAATAAATGGCTCAAAATCGAGGGTACGTAAATTCTCTTATTTTACAAATGTGTTTTCCAATGTTTGCCAAAACGGAAAACACGATTTTCCGTCAGTGACTAGATTGTTTTTCGCAGAATGAATGAAGCACGAAAGCGAGGCAGTTCAGCTTATACTATGGCCTGTTCTGAAAGGCAATACCTTGGTATATTTCTCAGAATGGCCTTGAATTGGTAAATGCCCCTGTAATTTCCTTCAGAGTCTGGTTGCAGAAGGGGATGTTGCTCCTACTACTCTCAGATCTAAAATATCTGCTCTGAGAGTATATTTAAGGAGAAATAATATAGTTCTAGATGAGCAGAAGGTCAGGAAAGTGGCGAAGGAGTACCAAAAACGACCGAAGCTAGACACCAGCAGGAAGAGAGCCGCTACGAACCCTTCCTACAAGAAAACAAGGAAGGTCTGAAGTTACTTTCTTATACTGACTTGTCTCTGATCACGTTAGTAGCTTCACACCTTTGCGGCTCTCATAGACTAGCTTTCTTGGCTAGAGTCTCACAGCAAGTAGAATTTCTACACTACAGAACATATTCTACTCCAACTTGAGTTACTATGAACTTAACGGAGTTGGTGGCCTCAGGATAGAATCCAATCTATCAAAGACGAACAGTTACGAGCACCGGGTATATATATATATATATATATATATATAATACGAAACAAAGATCCGGAGCTTTGCACTATAGGAAAGCTCTCTCGTCTCATGGTAGCAAAATATAAATACAACATTCCATCAGCAAACGGAAAGCCTTTTGCTGTGGAATACAAGGAGCATAATAGTTTGCTAAAAAGAATTTACATGGTTAATAATATTAATCTTATGAATGTTACCCATAGCTGCAGACATTTTGCAGCTAACTACATGAGATGATCGAAGGGAGTTCCCCATAGGGAAATCCAGCAACAAGGGCTATGGTGTACAGACGATGTTACGGCCAGATTCTATGTGACGCACTCTCCAGAAGCAGCCATCAAAGGTCGCTGAGTATAGAGTCCAGTACAGATATTCCCAGGTCTCTAGTTACTCCTTCCTTTGAGATGATAAAAAGACTCTGTTTCCGCTGGTTGGAGTCAAATCATCGCTTTTATCGATTTATAGGAACTGTCTATTTACAAGATGCTACTGCAATACCTGTTCCTGAACTAGAATAAGACGAAGAGTTTGGACAATTTAAGAACCAAATTCTATTCTCTAAGGACAGAGACGAAAAGGCGCAAGAAAAACTCAAAATGAGACAGGAAATACTTCAAGAGTTGGAAGAGCAAACGATGATTCGAAGGAAGAAACCTAAGAACTCTTCATATGACCCCAGGAAGGAATTTATATGGAGAGATATCTAACTAAAGTACGTGAAGTTGCTGAAGATTATCTGTTTGGAATAGAAAATAGAGAGTCCATTCAGCAATTGAATAGAACCAGAGGCTCTTCGTGGAGGAGAGCATCGAAAGAAAGAACATATTATTTTGCCAGACGCAAGCCAATATATAATCTCATAGAAAAGCTTCTACAACAATACAGCCAAGACGAAGAGGCCGTACTTTGAAGAACTGAGCAAGATACTAAAAACTTAACTATCGAATGTTGGATGGTACTTATTATGCTATGCATCATATGAAATAAAATGAAGTGTTGTTGATAGTTTCGTTACAAACTTGCTCTCTTAGTAGAGTTACGGCCTCAATTGTGCTTCAGCAGAGATCCTGCCAGATCTAGGAGTAAATAAACTCCAACTTGTTCTTCGTCACCATAAATAAACTCTACTTGTTACTCCGAACGCAACTATACAACTTTGCTTTCTTAGTGGAATTGAAGCCTCAATCACCCTCTCTTCAAAAAACCTCCATCACCAACCACATCATCTTCTACCTTCTCCTTCCAATATGAGCAGAAGCTAGCATCTGACACATAAATTAAAACTACCAGAGTCCACTTTCAAAGGAATTTCACTACCAGGTTTAAAATACCTTGGTAGAAACCAGTACTTCCAAGCTGTTGGCAGAAATAATATCCTGTTACATAAGAATAGTACTTTCCACCTTCATATTTAAACGAACCCCCTTCTTACTATTGCGGAGATAGGACTGAACCTTCTTGATCAATCATAGCTAAAGGTACCATAATCACTCCCACCTCAAGAAGTGTGCAAAAACGGAGGATTCACCGTACCAAAAGTCTTTGTGACTACATTATTCGCTGTGATAGAATTATTCACATACAAATCGTTATTAGCAGTAATACTATTGGCTTTGATATTCTTGATAGCTGACTGGTTGCGTCTATAGATGTAATAAGAAATTCTTGCACAAAAGTCTCTGATTTTAGCCCGAGATTGAAGTATCTAGTGGAAACTTTTTGTTCTGGATAGATGAAACTACTCGACATTGAAAAATAGGCTTGTATAATGCTATTATATGGATCCTTATGAATTTTCTCTCTAGAGCTGGAAATGTTGGAAGTTGTCTCCTGAAGCAGTCAGAGCAATGTAAGCCTTATATCCGCTTCTTCATTGGGTATAACTTTAGAAGATTCAACATTAGATAATAAATTCTGATATATTTTTTCACTTACTGTATCTAAAAAGGTAGAGAATAGTATGTGCTTCATTTCTTTTGGTTGGACCTCCATTACAAAAATTATAAAAACCAAAAACAGCCGAGGAAGTGGTTATTTAGAGGTCTGTCTTCTAGAATATTTGATAGCAAAGGGCAGTTTCGGATAGTTCTCAATCAGCAGCTACTATTCTCTACTACCATGCGGGATTTTTCATAAAATGTTCATATTGTTTTACATAGAAGAGTTGTTTCGAAATAGCGTGTTAAAGTATCTTTGCTGTTGAGACAATTGAAGGTCCCAGATTCAATCCTGGCCCCCTCCCCACTCTCATAGAATTCATCCTGCGTCTGCTACAAATGAAAATTAAACCCTCTGTTTTTCGTGGCCCAGTGGGTATTGCGACTCACAGGCCTGGTTGTATTTGTCTTTGGGAATCTAGGGATTCTCATACAGCAGACAGTTTTCTCGAATTTGTGTCTTCTGTATGTCTTCCCTGAGACTCGTCAGTTCTTTAACAACATAACCTCCTATTCTTTCAGGTTTTTTCAATTCTTTCAATATGATATTTTTGGTGCTGAATGGACCTCCACAACTGCATCTCTTCCTCTTGGAAATATGGCTTTTAGAACTTCAATGGCATTTGCGTTGCATATTAACATCAATACTTTGATCTGAGTCTTCTCTCCTTAGATAGTTTTGTACAGAAAAGAGATCAGCTCCAGGATGTCTCCATTGGATCTGAGGAGGTTTTTTGCTTGCTCAGTTGGACGCTTCACAAATTCAAAGCTCACCTTTTGGAGAACTCTGAATTTATGTATATCAATATACTTCACTATAGACCCAGTTTTGCCATCCAATACTGCACCTGTAGGACTTAACCAAGTCACTGGAGTGAGTTGAGGAATAATTTGGAGAAAGTTGGTAGTGTCAACTTTTCTATAAGTTGTTAATAATCCACCCGAGGGGTGGAATTTGTAAATTTTGTCTTGATAAGATAAGTAACACAAGGAGTAGAAGAGGTATTGCTTCTCATGGTGCTTACAATTTCCTGCGAGAAAGGTATTGTCTTAGCAGTGATGGAACTAGCTGCATTATTTGCACCAAATGTCGCCAGTTTGGTTTCAAAAGGTGCATAAACAATGAACTGTTTTCTGTTTGTATTCATTGTGGAGAGCAATCAGAGTTCAAAGATTTAGTTGTCCCTTTTTCTTCCAAGTATTTACAATATCTGTTGAATGCTTGTCTAGTTAGAGTCAATTTGTATGTAGAAGATCAGACTGAGCCTTTACAAATGACTCCTTCTGCTGAAGAATAAACATAGTATAGTGTGCTTCCCAAATATGCTACAGGGTGTGACGGAGAATTACAATTCACAGGCTTTATTGTACTTATACACCTATTATATTTTCTATTGGGAGCAGAACACAACCCAGACTGATTCCGTTTATTACAAAAGTCACTGCAGGAGTATTCATATTTCAAAGATACTGGCGAAACCAATACCTTCAAATTATTAGGAAGCACTGCGTAATAAACATCTGAATAACAATGTTTTCCCTGTTTTTTCAAGTCTACCATTTCATTTCTTGACCTGGAACATGGAGCAAACAAGGAATTTGATGGAGGTGTTTGGTGTTCTGACTCCTTGTAAATCTTATAAAGAAGATACACGGAAAGTCCTATCATCACAGCAACAGTGAAGTCCATAACAGTGAAAGCTACATATAGAGCTTCCATTTAAAATGAAGATTGAAGGAATTATAGATGATAGTAGTTATCAAGCTGATCTAGATAAGACTACTTCCATTGCAAAAGAACTCAACAAACATGTACTAAAGGAAGTATACACTATTTCTCCTGTAAACCCTGTATATTCAGGGATGACATTCTGAATATAAAGGAACTTCACCCAGAGAAGCTGTTAGAAATGGAAGAAAGACTTAAAGAAATCATGCCTATGAAGTATTTCAAGCCTGGGACTATAGGATCTTTCATCTACGGCTGTTTCAATGAGAAGTATGACCCACATTTAGAATGTGCTGTTTCTCCTTTCCATGAAACATATGAACACAATAAGCTGTACTTAATCAATGGCCTGCAATACGCACTCGTACAGAATGACAAAGTATCCATGTATGTAGTAAAAGAACCTACAGAAAAAGAATTGATTCTAGCAGGTTCTCTAGTAAGCAATCCTCCTAATGAAATGGACCTCTTCGACTTTTATAGCAGACGATATTTGAAAACAGTCAAAGTTCCTACCTATTCTGCTAAAACCAAGAACAACAAGTACTATATTCAGTTTATTGTTTTTGGTATTATCTTGATAGCACTTATTGCTGGTGGATTTTTCCTTATGAAAAAATACAGGTCTTTTTCAGTAAGCTTTTTATGAACAGCATTGGGACACAGAGACGCCAGACACTCTGCGAAGACTTCTGAGTTTAATCCATACACCAGCACGATAGTGTCTACCGGGAAATTATTACTATGAAGTGCTGCTAAAAGTTTTCCCGTTATTACTGGATAGTATAAATTTATAATATGGCATCTGAAGTATTGCATAAATTCTCTTTTCGGAGCAAGAACTTTTTCATCAGGTTTGTAGAAATATTGAAAGTTATCTCTTGAAGCAAGAATCGAAATACACTGCACAACAATATTCGCATATTCATTATGTATGAACTGAGAAGCTACAATACCGGTTAATAAACCCTTATATATTTTCTCATTTATAATATCTGGGAAGGTAGAAAGTAGGATGCGGTGCATTTCACTTGACCTGAGCACCATTCTAAAAATTAAAAATCCCGAAAAGCGTAGGTAGTCCTCCTTTATTTAAACCCCATATTTTCTGGAATATTTCTTTCTCTAATCTTCTAAAATATTCTCGTTCAAAATTCTTTATATAGGCACCTTTTTTTGTTTTTTTGGTATATTATATTTGCGGGATGAACTCTTTTCTCACTAGTGGCTTGGAAGAGGGGCAGATACGTGAAGTATTATTCAAATATTACAGACCCATGATGAACCAGGAAATATTTGAGTATATTATGACAGCTGTAATAAACGTAGAAGATAGTTCCGGAAACCTTCATATGGAAAAAATCTACTATATGGATTGCAGAAATTATGCAATATGCGTGCAGATGAAGTTCCTTCAGATGATGAGTTGAAGACAATTTTCAACATAATTAAGTATATCTATTACGTAGTTATGAAATTAAAACTTATTCCTGCACTTCAAAAGGAGGAGTTTCCTAAGGACACTACTATAATTATCAAAGGAAAAGGAGCAGACAACTATGTGAAAGCAGTCCGAATGCTCACAGAAACAAAGAATCAGATTATCGCTTGCGATTCTTCAAACTATCCTACTAATAGGAACTGTTTCATACTGGAGGTAGACTTCCCAAATGAGAAGCCTAAGGATTTAGCGTACAAACTCGAAGAGATGGTCGAAACCCTGGATGAGTTCACTTTTTCTCAAGAAGAGTTAAATATGTTTTCTCCTACCAACGTGTTTTAGTCTCTGCAATAAAAATCGTGCGTGTTTGTTTTCGTTTTAAGGCTTTAGGGGTAGTTTCAGTACTTTTCAATGAGTCCAAGTAGAGACTAGTTATTTACTGTGAAGTTAAAGTAAGCTTCCCAAGGCTGTGAATATCATTCTTTGAAATGTTAGGAAGGATGCTTCTGTCAAGTTATAGTTGAACTACTAATTCCCTCTCCCAAATTTAATTTATTCTCTGTTATAAATAAAAGTTAAACCCCAGAATTTTCGTGGTCTAGTGGGTATTGCGACCCACGAAGTGTCTGCAGCTATGAGTAACATTGGCCAGATTGATGTCATTGGCCTTTTTGATCAACGTATTGTGCTCCTTGTAGTCTACAGCGAACGGTTTTTCATTTGCAGAAGGAATATTGTACTTATACTTGGCTACCATTAGACGAGCAAGTTCACCTATAGTACAGAGTTCCGGGTCTCTGTGTCGAATAACATGAATAAAGTCTCTTCTATCAAAGCTGTTTGTCTTTGATAGATTGGACTCTATTTTGAGACCACCAACTCCGTTAAGCTCATAGTAACTCAAGTTGGCAAAGAAGATGTTCTGCAAGGTAGAAATCCTACTTGCAGTGAATACTCTCGCCAGGAAGGCAAGCTTATGAGTTCCGTTAAGGCTCGAAGCTACCTGCTTAATCTGAGACAGGTCACCATAGGAAGTTAACTTCGGTCCTCCTCTGTTTTCTGGTAAGAAAGGTTCGTACCGGTTCTCCTGTTGCTGGAACCTAGCCTCTGCCTTCTTTCTTTTATACTCCTTTGTTATTTCTCGGATCTTCTGCTCATCCAGAATGATATTGTTTTTCCTTAAATACACTCTGAGAGCAGATATTTTAGATCTGAGAGTAGCAGGAGCAATATCTCCTTGTGCAATAAGACTCTGTATGAATGAAATTGCAGAAGAACTGCCCATTTCAAGGCCATTCTGTGAGGTATATTGAAGGTATTGCCTTTCAGAACAGGCCATAATATAAGCAGAGCTACCGCGTTTGAGTTTTTCGTTCATTCTACGAAAAACAATTCAGTCACTGACGGAAAAATGTGTTTTCCGTTTTGGCAAACAGTGGAAAACACATTTGTAAAATGAGGTAATTTACGTACCCTTGATTTTGAGCCATTTATTTAGGAATTTTCCCCTGAAAACGCTCTATGTGTAATAAGACTTGGTTGCAACGGCAAAGCTGCAGAGACTGTTTCAGATATCCGTGAAGACACCTGTGTCCACAAACTACGATAAAGCCCACGATAAAATTCAAAACATCTAACTTCAATACCTAAACTCTCCAGTTTACGAAACAAGGCTTCAGAAGGAACTCGATCAAAAGTCTTCCGTAAACCAATGAAACGAGACACAGCAGAGAAACTTTGAAATTGAAATAGGACATTCGAATAAACTCGTCTTAACTTCCAGCGGAAAGTTTGAACAGCTTGTGGCTATCCCGTCAATGCGAAGAAGCAAAAGTATTTCGTAGCAAAGTTGATAGAGAGAAGGAAGTCATTTAGGACTTGTCAGAATGTGAATTGTTTTCCTCAAAAGTCTCCCTTGCACTAGTGACACCTCTAACACTAAAAATTTTCAGCGGTTGTTGCCTTTCCCTTACAAGTTTTACTGGAAAGTCAAGCCGAAAACTATAACCACGTGTTCAGAGTAACAGTGAAGGTTCCCTGAACAATGCTGATATGATTATAACTCCAAGTATCTCATCACTTTTTGTAATGAGACAGGCTTCACAAAACACTAAAAACTCCTGCGTTTGCACTACAACTTTACGGTTGCAGACAGGTCAATGAAAATAAACAGTTGAAGACACCCTTTTCTCTCTCACACCTACAAACGCTCATAATATGTTGTTACTTTGTTCTCGTTCCAAGTTTATATACACCAACTATAACTATCAAGGAAACTGTATATTTTGAAGAAAGACGCCAAGGTCTTTCGATCTTTCGTGGAGAGTCCCCGTTGTGGAAATCGTTGTGGTGGTTGTTATGGTACATAGTCGCTTGGCCTTGGCGTTTCACTTGACTGGTACTGTTCAAAGGAGCGTTACTTGTAAGTTTGAAGCGATTTGCGGTTGTCGAACAGGAATTACTTTTAGAAGTGCGGGATTCTTCTATGTTTGTCGTCTTTTCAACCGAAGGAGCTTTCTTTACCAATGCAAGCATATTCGACGCTGTGGTCTTGTTGCGGCAGTACAACACGACGAAAGTACAGAGGATGGTGGTTCGGCAAGTTCACTGGACACAGATTTTTGTTTCTTACAGTATGAAAATTGACAGAAAGTACGCCAACGTTTGGTTGGAAGATGTTCCCAACCTTGCGCTAGAGAGTTCAGAAACTGAAGTTTCAGAGTTACTCAGAGATAGAGTCAAAGTTGGAAGAGAAGAATTTTCTGTCGAGAACACATCAATGGAGGTTGCTGCTTCACTTTTATTATCAAGAAAGTTCGGTGAAGATTTTCCTTTGAAGTTTTTTGGCAGCAGACTTTCTATGGGTCTTTTAAGACAGGGCTTAATAACCCTGTGGAACACGCTGGTTGATGAGCAAAATTCTGAAGATGTGAATGTTTCATCTGCCGCTACTGGGCTGCGCAAGAGCATTTATGTTTGTCTGATTGCTGTTCTAGCCCGACACTTTGGAATCCCAGTGCAGTATATTGGAAATACTGGAGATCTGCTCAGAGATCTTTCTAAGGAAACTCTTGTTGCCAGCAACTTTGCAGCAATGTTGCTGTTCATGAATTTAAAGATTCTAGATGAACTGAGTCCTTTTTTTACCCTC
Source organism: Galdieria yellowstonensis (assembly GCA_026122205.1). NCBI lineage: Eukaryota > Rhodophyta > Bangiophyceae > Galdieriales > Galdieriaceae > Galdieria > Galdieria yellowstonensis. The sequence continues at coordinate 275,747 of JANCYU010000026.1, read as the reverse complement.
GAGGTTCTGATTATGAACATCGCCTAGGGCTCCCTATGAAACTTGCCATTCTTTATGCTCTGCAAAGAGGCGATTTGGTGCTTTTTAATGAACTTCGACGAAATTTTATGACTATGAAGCGAAGAAACTTCTTGATGATAGACGAACACAATGCTCTTTGACAGAAGCTTGGCAATAATCGTAGTACGTGGTTGCCCTTCTTTAAGTTTTATGCACGTCCAGTATAGTCTAGCACCGTAATACGTGGTATTCTTCCCATCTGATCATTAACTGTGAAGAGAGGTATTGTAAGTTTGTTATCGAAGCTTCGCAGCTTCACAAGTTCAAGCTACCTAGTGGATATGAACTTTCTATCCAATATGTTGAACCACTGAACCTAGAGGAATTTGCAATATGGGAAAACTTAAGTGATTATCCTCCCAACTTGAATGATGAGAAGAACAAGGTGATAGATTTTACTTGCTTGGTACCGGGCATGATAGGTATGTTGGTCAATTTGGCAAATAATTTTGGCGATTCTAGATTTGAGAAATTGGCCTCAAAACTTACCAAAAGAATTTTTGATTATATGGCAAAAAAATACAAAGCATATGTCGACTCATTGAAGGAAAAAGAGGAGAAACCGTTTTGTAACATGCTCTACGAGCTATTTCTTGGCAGGGAAACTCCGGCAACTACATTATTTGGTAGTGCCTATCGAGATCGAGGTCTGTTGATATCTTTAAATGAGGAAAGTTTGCAATTTTACAACGGTATAGCACGTGTTGTTTTTTTAAACTTTTTCGAAGTATTATTTTACGGAAGATCGTATTATTGAACTTTCGCAAAAGTTTAAGGATTCTCGAAAAAGCGGTGATAGTGGTGGTGAATATTTGGGAGAACCGTTTTTTGTTTGGTTTCAATGAAAATATTTTCAAACCACAGTTTGTTCACAGTGGTACAATAGGACGATTCGTTTAGATTTGATGGCCTGCTTCCTCTCTGCTTCAGGACAGTTTAGAAACACTACAAATGGGCGTTTAATTCAATAGCTTTGCGTCGGTAGCCTTTCAATATTAGAAGTTGTTCAGAAACTCGAAGCGTCATTTGTTTTCGTAGCTTCTTGTTGCTCTTTGATACTTATTGTGCAAAATCAGCAACAAGGAGAGCAAAAGCTCAACTTCTTTTCACAGATATCCGATTTCGGAAGTACAGTGATAAATCTTTAGTTTCTCCTCTTTGCAGTTTCAAACACGCTAATAAACTTTAATAGCATGTATTTGTGGAATTTGCACTTGGTGGAAGACGAGGATGGCAACATCTGAAATTATTTAAATTTGATATGCATAGACGCTCGAATATACACGAAATATTGTTTGCTATCGAAATATGGACAATGAAGCGTCACTACCGATTGCCAGGTGCCTTTTAGATATGCAAACTATAATGTCGCATTCACAGAACAACGATACAACGCAACACTTGACAAATATTTTGTCATTGCTTGTGTAGCAAGGAGGACTCGTGTAATTTTCTCTCATGTATCAACATAGTCCTTGTTACAACTACTCCTTTATTACAGCAAATAAACCATACCCTGCATCTTTGGCAGGAACGGTTTGATCAACCTTAGTAATACTGTAGTTCTTGTTGTTGTTCAACTTGCTGAACTTGTTGAACCTCTTGCTGCACTTGCTGTTCCTCCTGCTGCTGTTGTTGCTGTACTTGTTGCTCTTGGATTTGCTGCTGAATACATGCTTGCGTATATTGCACACATTTCACCTTGGGAATCTGACAACACTGCTGTAGTTGCATCAAACGATATTCTTGGCATGGATACGAAATCTAGGAGCCGAAGTTTCAACAACTCGTGCAAGTATTAAAGACTTCACATACCTGAGTCTGGCAAGGATAGCTAACAGATTGCTGATAAGAAAGCTGGCAATACTGGAAAAAAAGTCAATAAATATCTCCATCATTGTCACTTTTACTTACTTGTGTGCATTCTTGCTGCTGATATTGTTGTTGTTGCTCGTATTCCTGCTCACAACAGACTTGCTTATATCTAGTAACATACTTGTAGCAGGTTGTCGGCGAAACAGTCACACATTGAGAGATATAAGGGACTTGTGTGCTAGTATAAATGCAGCTTTGTATTTGCGTTTGAGTAGCTGTCACACACAACTATTCATAAAGTCACTGAAGGTGCCCGATATTTTTGGAAACAAAGTTACCTTCTGACATTGTTGAGTTACAACAGGTGTTACTTGAACTTGTACAGTAGGTGAAACTTGTACTATAGGGGATACTTGTTGGTATGCGCCTCTTTGTACATTGTTGGATAAGCTTGCTTCACCAAAACCAGACACGAAGCAAAGAATGCCCAACAACACAGCGAAACTTGCTACCAAAGAGCTTTGGAAGACCTTCTGGTAACCCATTACTTGCTTGATTGAAATTACAATATCATGAAAGTATGCATAGTGCTTTATTTAAAGTGTTTACGTGCGTCGATTCAAACCGAAGCGCAACATCGAAACGACAGATGCTTCGTTTGGCTTTGCATTTGTCCATGGGACGATCCGAAGGGCTTCATCGTTGGAAGGAGATGCTGATTTTCTAGAAAACGCTGGAGTCTACAAACAAAGGAGTTTTTCTGAAGACAACCCTACTGATACCTTCTGTTGAAAGCCTGCGATTGCAAAGACTCAATGAATCTTGCTCCATGATTCACTGCTTAGATAGGCTTGTTATACGTAGAGCTTCCGGGAAGTCTAGGTGCATTATCAGTTTATTCGATGACTCTAAAACTTTTATGCGGCGAAATACTTTGAAAATTATATCCAACTTCGTGTTTTATATTTATGATTGTAATAGCTCATTTAACTGCCATGGTCACTCTATTTTCTCTATTTTCCCCTTTTATAGAACTCTTACTGAACTCTGATAGTACACCTCTAACCGCTACCACCTCTGCATTTTTCCTAGTATCTTTCTTTTTCTTGACGTCATACTTACTACTTTTATTAATATTGATGTCAATGTTACGAGAATTTTCCAAATTTCATGAACTTTATGTCTTTGTGTCAAACGGTTTCTTCTGACTTGCTTATAAAGCTCGAGCATGAAATTGTTATCTTTGAGATATGACTGTGTTTAGTTGCTGAACATTGTTGTCTTCTAATTTTTTCTTCCTCTTTTGACTACTTTGTCTTTTCTCAGGATTCCAACGATGATAACATAGGGTTCTATTTAGACTCTTATGTTGGGGTTTCTCACTACCAAAGTTGCTTTTGCGAGATAGAATGCTTAGAATTTCAGCATACGTTGAAAAGGGAAAATTGCTTTCACTAAACTTGATCGTACTGAGTCATCTGTCAATGTGATAATCACGTACATGATGTAGCTGAAGAGTATCTTGTCTTTGTCCGATATCATCGCCTACTGTATTCCTTCTTCCAAGCTCGAGTTGAGTGTTGCGCCTTATATATGCGTTGAAAGAATAGATCAAAACTGGTGTTTTGGGGCACACTTTCCTTCTCCTCTCATTCAACAATCTAACTGCATTCATCTCATATTGTGCGCCTTTCTTGTGCGTACCTTTGACTGCTTCTACATGGCAGTGCAGTGCCTTGGAAGAAAGAGGCCACCGAATAACATTTTCAAATTGACGTCGCGCGTGTGAAACCTCTTTTAGGTGACATGTTTATTTTGTTTTCTGAGAATAAGCAAACAAGTTGAAAAATGTTGGATACCAGAAGAAGGTTGCAAACATTCACTACTTTCAAAAGAGTCTTATATCACCCAGCGTTATTAAATAATAGTGATAGCTGACCCTGTGGTAGCGCTACAGGTTCTTCGCCTTGAATCATCCCAACCAGTCACCAAGATGACTGCGTTGGAGTCCTGGAAACACTATTTTAGGAATATTTCAAATATCTGAGCACACATGTTGCTCTTCAATCAGAAGAGAAGAATAACAAAGAGGAAGTTCTAAAGAGATGCGAACTTCCACGCTTTCTTACATGGAAAGCAAGGATTGAAAAGTTTGAATTTACGAATAAAGTATATTCACAATTGAAGTTGTAATATTCAAATAAAAGTGAATTCTAGAAAGAACTTTTACCATGTAAACTGGAAAGATGAACGCAAGCATTTTTTGTGCCACACAAAGTGACGTTTCGGAATCGATACGTCACTTTGTTTCTAGCCATTCGAAGATATTATATAAGGCACATTTACAATTTCTTTTCAATTCAATATTTTTGTTTTGGTCGTGGGGATGGGTTACAAACTTCGATACTTCATTCTGTTCTTAGTTGTGACAGCTTCTAGTGTCTGTGCTTTCCCTCCCTTCCATGCCTCTCGTTGTGCATACAGCAACACCATTGCAGCTGAATTGAAGAAAATGAAGGACTTTACGACTCTTTTGACTTTAGCCAAAATTGCCAATCTTACCAGCACTTTGGAGAATCCCTATCTTGCAGTGACATTATTTGCACCAACCAATGAGGGAATTGCATCGACTCTTAAAGCATTGAATATTCCTGAATCCGCTGTTGTTCAAAATAGTGCCTTGGTAAAGAAGATAATTGAATACCATATCTTACCTGAGCCGCTGGTGACTTCTGAATTCTCAGACTTCAATACTTATAAAACCTTGGAAGGGTCCGATGTAACGGTTACAAGGACCAGTACAGGTAAGTACCACACATAAGATAGAGTATTTGACGTATAACTCGACTTTCCAGGAATCTTTGTCAATGGAGTAGAGATTATCAAGAAGAACATCATGGCAGGCGAGTCTATTATTCAAGTAATCGATGGTCTTTTGATTCCACCGAACATTGTAGTTTAGATGTTTTGCAATAGCTTGTAGTTGAATATAGTGTTGCTTGTTTATTGCAAGTCTTTCGATTTCGTATTTGTATGTCATTTTACACAACTAGCCTACCTAGTCGTTTTCACGTTTTGATACTCACAACCTGGACAAGCATCTCGCCTCTTGCACCGTTGGTAGACTCTTGCCAGATATCTTTGTCTACAACTTGATATAAACTGTTATATCAGCAGCAACAACTTAAACACACGATTGAGTCCACAATACTCAGTTCTGTCAACAATACGTGTATCGTTTTCTCACTCATTTCTCCATATCCTCACAATCAACTGCGTCGAATTCGGTGCAACTTTCTTGCTGAACGGATGGGAGAACAGCTTCTCCTCAGCCTCGATCCATAAAAGTCTCTCAGTTTCTATTGTTGACGATACATATATATATCGTTATATGTTAAAACGCGCTGTTACTGATCAGCACAAAACTTGTACTTGGCCAGCAAGTTGAAAGCTTATACTCGCTTGTTATTTTCGCGTCTCCACTAAAAAACTAGCCTTTTCCGTAGAAGTTTCTCGAAGTCCGTAGTCCAGTGATATATGAGAAATCCACTGTTGAGGATTGTCTGGCCGTAATTTGTTGTTAGGACGATGGATACGATTGCTTTTACGCAAAGCGTCCTTCTCAAGTCATCAGAGTCGAGGTCATGTTCACACACGAGAGTTTGTCATTCTTTAACTACTTTGAAAGGTAATTTTTAGACTGCTCATTCCTTGGACACTTTTTGTGACAAACGCTATAGTCAATTGCCTTCGTGATTGCCGTCGACGATGTCATGGTCAGGTAAACGTGGAAAGACGACCAAACAACCAATTTTCGTCTGGTCATTCTTTTGCAATGGTGACGCAGAGCGATGTCGTAAGTAGCTTTTTTATGCAAACCTTTCTCTGTTGACCAAGTCACGTGAACAGAAACATCGCATCAACGGCTTACCAATGAGTCGTGACTTGTTACCGTTGAGGAATTATGTCCTAGTAAAGTTTGCAACTCCTGAAGAGCAGACAAGTTCAGGTTTAGTCATCGCACATAGTTCTTCTGAAGGCGACGCAATACAAGGAACAGTTGTTGCCGTTGGTCCAGGCTCATTCTTACCAAAGACCAAAGCTCGTGGACCATTGGCAGTACATCCAGGTGACTTTGTTCTTGCTGGCAAGTATGGCGGGCAGAAGGTAGACATCGACGGACACAAACACTTTCTTCTCTCACAAGAAGACATTTTATGTACTTTACAAGGAGGCAAAAAGGAAGCCTCGGCAGTCAAACCCATCTTTGATAGAGTTCTTTTAAAGAAAATCAAGTCGGAACAAGAAACAGCATCAGGCATTGTTATTGCTGCTAGTAAGGAACTCCCAACCATAGGAGAGGTAGATTCTCTTGTATCTTTTATTATGAGGAAAGCTTACAGATAACGTGACTGTAGGTTGTTGCTGTGGGACCTGGTCGTCTTCTTGAGGATGGACAATATGAGCCAATTGAGCTTTCTGTTGGCGACCACGTCGTATATTCAAAGTATTCTGGTAACGAATATCGGTTTGGAGGGGAGGAGTATATTATTGTTCGTGCTTCGGATTGTTTCGCAAAGTGGTAAACCAAAGCTTTCATAAACTTACGTCTTTGCAAATCTTTTTTGAAAGAACCTTTTCTGATATTTTGCAAAATGTTGTCGCAACTCTTGTTACTTTGTTGGGCACACCTTTGGAACGTCAAAGTGTTCTGGTTCTTCTCTAAGCTGTTCGTTAAATTTCTATGCATTAAACCAAATTGAGAATATCCAAGGACAAGCAAGGCACACCACTTACTTCTATCTTGGAACGGTAAGAAAGTTGTGCTTCCTCTTTCAACCTTTGTTCCTCACGTTGTCTTTTCTTTTCTTCGAACCTCTTCTCTGCTTCCGTCTTCCCTACAGCGACTTTCGGAGTCTCCTGCTCTTCAACTTTGCCTTTTTTCCTAACACAATAACAATACATCAAAAAACTCCAACAATATATATATATATATATATAGTACATACTTCTTTTTCTTCATAATACCAGTCTTCAGCCTTAGAGGACCTCGTTCAATATTTTCATACCCTCCCATCTTCCAAACCAAAAAGGATGCACAAGCTTCTAACAATAACTCCTAAGCTGACACTTGTTGTTGGTAAATAAATAAGATTGTGATATTCCATAATTGCTAGTATTCAACTTGTTCCTTTTCTTTCTATTTTAAAAGACACCTTACAAAAAGACAAAATATGTATTCTAAATTGGTGGCGAGTCATACTGCAAAATGTCGCTGTTATCGTCTTATGTGGATAAGACTGTTTCAGTCGTCACCAACGACGGAAGAATACTGATAGTGAGCTCGTTTTAGAGTTTAACGACTATCAATTTCTTAGGGCTTGATAGGGAACTTTAAAGGGTTTCGATCAATCTTGCAACCTGGTATTAGAAGGCACTGTTGAGCGAGTATTTGGAGGGCAAGTTGCTATGCAGGAAGTTGCAGTAGGTTTGTATGTCCTAAGAGGTGACGACATGTATGTAAACTTGTTATGTGATTCGTTTGGTATCTCACAGTTCATAGTGCAATTCTGGGGGAACTCGACGCAGAGAAGGAATCTGAAACTGATTTTCAACAAATTAAGGTACTTTCACAGTGTTTATTGTTTAACTTGGGTAACATAGCTTGTTGAAACTAGGCTCCTCCACTCCGGCCAGTTGTACACTAAGTCTTGTCGCGTAGGAACTGTTGTAAAAAGTTCTTCATTTAGCAGTTGAGAAGAATCGAGTTGTGGACAGTTGTTTCGCAAACAAGATATCTAAACGTATTCACACTGGAAAGAGAGCCTCGTATATTTTTATACCCAAAACCCCGATCATGTTTCATTCCTCAGTTATTCTTTACAATCAATAAACCAAAAATGTTCATAGGAAATACAAATTCTTGAAGTTATATACCTTATTATGAAGCCCATCTTAGGATATAACATCAACTGATGTGTTCTGTGTGGTGTTCTTGTGAATCTTTACCGCTGGAGCTGGGAAGAACTTCCTTCAACTGTTCACGTAATCTCTGAATTTCTTCCTCAAGTAAACGATTTCTCTCTATTGCACTGGTAAGCTCTCGCAATAAACTTTCTTCTTTCTCTTTCCTTTTCTGACGAGCTCGTTCAGCTGCCTACATGTATCACATATTGTCAATCCACGATTGCCAATAAATGCTGCATTGTGCAAAAATGGCCATACCTCTCGATTTTTCCGAATTCGCTCCGCTTGTCGTTCTTCTTCTGTCCATTCAGGATGTTCTCTCTTTCTGCCACGACCTCGTTTAGGAAACGCTGCAGAAGAAGGTCCTGCTTCACTTTCAATACTTTTCCTTTCTTCGCTCCCAACCTGTCTGATTGCTGTGTGTGAGATCGCTTCTTGTTCAGCAACTTCCTCTGTTTCCCGAGAAGTTGACGTTTCAGATGAGGCTGTGCTGGTTCGAATGGATCCTACTTCCGCCGATCTCGGTGGACTTCGTTGTTCCGAAGAAACCAGTTTCCTTTGGGCTCTTCGTAGTCTACTTGTTCCTGCTGCACCAACACCTTTAGCTTTGACTTGAAGAATATGTTTGCGACGTCTCCTGGCTTCCTTTGCAGCAATCACTGACTGTTTCCATATGTTTGCTTCTGGAACAAAACTGGCTTCTTCCTTAAAAGGCTTTCCAGTTTCTTGAGTCGTTTCTCTGGTTCCACTATACTCCGTACTTTGTGAAGCATATTCCGTGGTTCTCAATCCAGGAAAAGGTGAAACAGGCGAAATTTCGTAGGGAGTCTCTATATACAACGGTGCTTCCACTCTGGGGCGTTTTCGTACCTGTACAACTGAAGCTCTCTGTGTAACACGGATTTCTTGTGGCGTTGAAGCTTCAAAAGTTCTGTGAATTTCAGCCATAAGGTTTCGAAAACTAGGCAGCTTCTCTTGTTCTGAGGAAGGGACCTTGGAAGGCTCTTCTTCATCTTTTTTTCGTTCAGGGTTTTCCATTGTACCTGCGTCAAGAATATAGCGGGTTCCACTTGGAAATAACTGTATACTAACGGAGCAAAACTTGTTATGAAAATGAAACGCATGAGACTTTCAGTCGTACAAAGTCGGTTCGTTATGTTCCTTATTATTATTGTCAACAAACCACCTGGCAGTTCCAAATAGAGACTTGAAGTGGGAAGGTATCTCCGTTTCGTAGCGAGACTGTGAGTTTACAAGTGTTAGAACTGTTACAAGCAGTTTTTCATATGTAAAATAGGCTAAAACTGTTCAAGTATCTCGTAAAGGGTCAGTTTGGCTTGTAAAGCTATCTGGAAAAATGGCTTTTAGATGACGTTGGATTTTGGGAAAACCGAAACGACACATTTTATCAGTTTTTTACTAGAACGAACGCCATTGAGATGTTTATGTCTATCTGCCATTTTTCTAATCAAAAAAACACTCGAAAAAGAAACCAGAAGTGAAGAGTTGCCTCTATTCGGTTTCTCATGTGTTCAAACACAAGAGTCACAACTGTTACTCAATTCCATCCGAAAATCTGGTAAAACTCCACGCAAAAATCACTATGTCTTTCTTTTCTTTCATTATGATGACCAAGTTTACATATGAGGCAATAGCGCTGTCGTCCGACTCGAGATATCCCAAGAAGGCACGTCACTCAACGGATATGATCTCCCGGATGAATAAGAATCTCTACCATATTCACTGCAAGGCAAAACTTCAAGTTCTTTGGCTAAATCCAAGGTGCTGCTAGTTGGGATCAATTCCATCGCTGACTTGGGAATACTGATATTATGTTGCTTTAATAAGCCTAAGATGATCTCTCTTGATCTCCAAAGTTCCGCATTTTCTTTGCGTAGTCGACCAAGTTCTTCTACCATCATCTCATATCGAACACGTGACCGCTCTCTAGAACGACGAGTGGCTTCCCGATTTTGTGCGGCTCGAATAGCTTTCCTTTCTTCTGCACTTAAATGCGCATATTTCTGCTTCCTTCCTCGTTTCCATATGTTGCTTAGTTCATTGCTAGTAGTTAGTTGAGGGTCAACTGTTCTATAGTGGCGTTCTCCATTCAAAGCATTCAGTGTCGGTTCTGTGGGACTACTCATAGGAATATGAAACGAAGACTCAAAAAGAGCAGCCTTCCTGTTGTCGATATTGCTGGTTACTGTAACAGGAATGTGATGTGAGGAATATATTTCTGCTCTTTCACTTGAGTGATTATATGCGACACCTGGTGTTTTCTCTCTAGAAGCCAACATACTTTCCGAGGCTGTTGTTCTGTCATTTTCTAGATGAGTAGGTAGGGAAAACGTCTCCTTGGAGAAACAAACTTTAGTTGTTGTTTCGTTGTTAGGACTCTCCGTCTGAGAAGAGCTCATAGGTGACGTTCTAGTTGGGAAATTCAGCAAGGACCTTTGTTCATCCGCAGTTAAAGAGACTGCTGAAGGCTCCAAAAGATCCGCAGCGAAATGCTTGCGCTCTGAGGAGTAACTTTGTTGAGACATCCAAGAAAAAACGTCAAGTCTCGAAATTTCAAGCTCGATGCAACTTCAAAGCTTTCTTCTAATATCAAGAACACACAGAAATAGGACAAAATAAAACTACCTGGGCTCCGGTTGGAACCTGCAGCAATTCCCACAGCTTCTAGCGAAAGACAATCCACCGTTGCTTCAGCCTCACCCCTAGGTCGCGACTACAAACTCACACGACTTGCTTCGAAGATATTGGAACAGTCCGTGTGTTTTTGACCACAAGTTTCGAAAGTCGACACACAAGCTGACGAGTCCGCCACAGAAGCAATTGGGTAAGGAGAATTTCGTGCCAATTCCACACAAAAGGTGTCGCCAATCTTCTGGCGACACGTTTTTGGGGGTTCTCTCTGAATTTCCCCCTGACGTGTCCAACCTCAGGAGATGTGGTGTCTTTTCCCAATATCCCGCCAAAAACTTATCTGTCTTTATCATATAAATTTACAGTAGGTAAACCAGGAATATAGAGGTCTTCAGTGCACTCTATAGAAAAGTTTTGAGTGGTACCTCAAATAGAAGGCAAAACACTATTGAGAGATTTCTATACAGAAACCTCGTTGGACATAGGAACAAAGATTGTGCATTCTTTTATGGTTCTGCAACTCTTCTACCATAATTGCTGTAGAATAAGCTAACCTTTAGAGTCACAGAGCAAGGAAGAAGGAACACAGCAAACAAACTATTTGAGACAAAAGGCAAATTCTCCTTGTTATTTTGGAAACCTTGACGCACGTTTTATTTTTGTACACGTTGGCGAAATAAGCAAACATCTTGAGCCCTATTATAACAAGAAAAAGTACAATAGTCAGAACTTGAAATAGCCACTGAATCCGTTCTTGTGGTTCTATTTGTAAATTATTCGTACGGAGGTACATTGGTCTCACAGGACCTTGAAACTTACTGTATGACTGCTACCGACGCCATTTGTGTTGTTTGCCAGAAACCAGCAAAGTACAAAACACCGACAACACAAGTTTCCTAGTAAGAAAGACCTGTATGCATCGTGGTTGTTGAGCTTTTGAAATAGTTGCAGTGTTGCTTGTTATCGACAGCTTCCACGTAGCGAAAAGAAAGTAGAATTGAATTCTAAACGAGAAAGTGGTTTTGATGCTTCGTTTTCCACTACTTACGAAAGTTCTCAGAGTGTCACGTGGGAAGCAGACGAAGAAAAGGAAGAACAGTTTCGTCAGTTGGGTAAGATGCAGAGTTGTAGCAACTATTTTTTTATTTACCGCTTGAAGCGCAAACACCAGCTATACAGGAACTTCTTCAAGACAGATTTTTTTGCCAGGAGCTTCAGAACATTGTTACTTCAACGGTACGTTTGATGTTGTTCTCAGTTATCTGTTTTGCCAAATAACGAATAGAATCCGCTGGAGAGGCTCCAACAAATGAGGACTCACCACAAGTTTGCACAGTTTGAGCAGGCAGTCTTTCAGTTCTTCCATATCACAGACGATCAGGTATAGACTATGATGGCATCAAACTTTAAAGGACACGAACAGCGAGTGGCGTCGACTTGTGTTTGTGATGAAGGGACACAGCAAAGAGCAGAGTTGCAATGAAAGGATAACGACAAGATAGAGCTATCGCAGTTTGCTCCAAAATGCTTGCATTTTGTTCATCCCATACTGAAAAGGGCAAGCGTTCAAGTAACAATACCAAATCTGTGAAACCTTTCAGCATAAGATGGTGCGGTTGCGATTCAAGAAGCTTCGTCTTAGATCGTTCGATAACTTGAATGATTGCTGTCTTCAGCTGGCGCCCTAAATACTCCGTTATTTCCGTCATATTGTTGTTGGGAAGAAAGACTTTGAGAATTGCTTCAGACGCATCCAATTGTATGTTTCCATAAACAATGTCAGAAAACAAACTTATCTACAAGAAAAATAAGAAAACACACTTTGCGAAGGGACTAAAGTACCATTAACTCCAACAAAGCTGGTCTCCAGCTTTGAGAAAGACTTTGAGGGTCTTGTAGACCACAAAGTGCCATCGTTAATGATTTCCAGACTTGGTAGAATAGCTCATTATTTTGATCAAAGCATTCTGACTCGTGTATTGCATTTGGTTGTTTGTATATTGCGATTATATTGTGAAGTAAGTAAAGAAGGAACGAAATCCTGTGATTGGAAGAAACAGGAAGTTCTTGAAATATGAAAGACTCACTAGTGGATTCGAGAGAATATTTGATGATGTTTCCATCCTGGTTATCATCCATCTTCACGAGAGCCATGTTATCCATAAACATTTGCCACATTGCAGATATTTCGATGATGACAGGCGGTGTTTGCTGCGAGCTTGTTCTTTTCGTCTTCCGTTGAGTAGCGTTTTCAGTAGTTTGAAATTGTTGCCATTTCAAATGAAGAATTTCCCAGCGTAATTGCCAGTTTTCTTGCAATATTCGAAATTGTTCAGCAACCTTTTCGACAGGTTCATTCTCATAATGTTCCTATTATGATGGTATCTGCAGATATCCAACTCAGACGGAAATAGCATCCTTACCTCATGCAAAACTGCATTGTTCATGACAGTGGTGTTTTGATAGGATACGCTTGAAGCCTTATGCTCGTTTACTTGTGTGGTTCTGCAAGAGGGTTCTTTTGACATTCGTCTTGTACAGTCCTTTTTCTTCCTTGGCTCCTTGCGTCTATTTCGATGGGAGCTTGCCTTATTTACCGTTGTCTTGACTTGGTGTGATTCATTAGTTGGTTTCAAGTCTCCTCTGTTATGTCTCAGTCGTTTTTTAATGTTTTCTGGTGAATACTTCGAGTTTGAGCCCTTGATTGGATGATACTTGATATTGAGGTTATAAGAAAGCGTAAGCCTGTACTTACTTTTTGAAGAGGAGAGTCGGGTGCTAATGTACTTGCATCACTGTCGTGAAGCATTTTCTCGAAATATTTCTTGCAAATGAAAATACGAAAAAATGACTCAGAGAGAAAAAAGTATTTGGCGCGCCAATTTATTTTCCTAAGAACCAATATGGTTCACTGATATTTCGGCTCTGTAAAAAACTTTCTACACTGGTCAGGACAGCAATACTAGCTTTTTGTGAAAATTTCTTCTATTTTTGGTAATATCACACAACACAATTGTACAGCTCTTGTTTCCTACAGACGCCTGGCCTTTGGAGGCCGACTTCCGTTGTGAGGAACTGGAGTTACGTCATAAAAACCGACTATGTTCAATCCAGCTCTATTCAAACCTTGAATAGCCGATTCCCTTCCAACCCCGAATCCCTTGAGTCGTACTTCTATCAACGAATATCCCCGATCCTTTACAACTTTTCCTGCTTCATAACCGACCGTAAAACCAGCCAGCGAAGTTCCACGACGACACTTCTTGAAACCAACCAGACCTGCCGAAAATATTTTCATAACCTTTCCTTTGGGCGTTGTTACTGTGACAAATGTGTTATTCGAAGTGGCTAAAACATGAGCAACTGCTGTTTTTGCTATTTGAGACAAGTTGGAAAGACTCATCCCTCTCGATTAATTTCCAAAGCGTCAACATTTCTTATTCATGGGAGCGCAGATGGTTATTTATGGAGTAACTGTCTCGCTTCTTACTTGGTAACAACTGACTCGCGACTTTTTTTGCTATTTATTAGTATTCAGTTTCTTCACTTGCTGTTTCACATTTGCAGCGAACATTGTTGGAGAGATTTAGTGTCTTTACGAAACAACTCCCGGATCCAAAGCAACAGCAGCGTCGATGGCAAATAATGTAAAAAGTATAGGCAGGAAACGAAAGCTGCGAAATATGGATGACTTGTTTTCTTTGTTGTCTCAAGTCAAGCAAAGAGCGATAAACCTTGAAGCAAGGATGAAGAGCATAGAGGGGTTTAGTTCCATATCAGGTCATCAGCAACCTTTTCCACCAAGTTCTTTTAGCGGTGTTGACGCGGGACAAAGCCCTGCATCTTTAGTGAGCGAAAACTCTTTTCAGTCTGTGCCAAACCCGCCTTGTGATCTCCTCGGGGAAAACCATACAGTTCCTTTTCTAGAAGAGTTCCAAATGCCTTTACTCGAAACGGACGCACTGAAAGCGGAAGTCTTTTACGATTGGTTCGAAAGTCCCGCAACAGACGAGTTCTACCAAAAACAATAACCAGGCTTGTTTCTAACTAGTAAAATTGTTGCCCGCTCTGTTACAAGTATTCTTCTATTGAAGTGCTTTACGGACCCTACGACTCTTCTACCGCCAGTACAAGGACTGTCTGCAACAATATATTGTCAAAGATTTGTTTCTTCAGGTGTTCGAGTACATAGGCTTATGCTTTGTTCCTCTTCCTAGTGATTTTCTTCTTCTGTATCCCTTTCTTACCAGAACCAATTAATCCTTTCTTTCCTCTGTTCTTTTTCTTCTTCTTCTTCTCTTGTCGCTTATTCGCAGACGATTGTGAAACTTTTTGCATTTTCAATTTTTCCGAGTTTTTACACCGAGCGATTCTGATGCACCTGCCTTTCACTTTCATAGAACCATTCATTCGAACTGCAGTAATAACAGAGATTGATTCATTGAAACATACATAACCAAAGCCTTTTCCAAAACCCGTTTCTTTGTCTCTGATGACACGAACGTATTTTACGGCGCCTACTTGTGCAAAAGCCTCATACAGTTCCTCATCTTCTACATCAAAAGGCAAGTTACCCACAAAAACGCAACAATCAACGGATATAGAAGGACGTTCTGCTCTATCAACTTTCAAGTGCTTATTCTGAAACAAGGTACCATTCATGGATAAAGCGACGTCTACCGATTTTTCATTTTGAAACACAATATACGCATTCATAGAGTCCCGTATAGGTAATCTGTCCCCGGAAAGAACTGCGGCCTTCTTGGGAAGCTTTGTATTTTTTACAGGAACCGAACGAAATCTCACACTTTCCACAGGCCCACAGCTTTTAAACAACTTTGCCAGTTTCTCACGCTTCGTTTCTAAAGGTACATTTCCAACAAAAATGGTTCTCGCAAGTCTCTCGTCGTCGTGATGTGTGTCTGCTACAATAGATATTTTGCTTGTTTCCATTCTATATTGTTATACTGTCTTTCTAAAAATCCAAGTTTCGTTCCAACCGCCGCCAGCGTAGTCTTATAAAAGATATTTTTAGGAAAAGCCTCGTCTTGGATTGGGAAGAAGAGGAGGAGGAGGATTGGTGGAGATCTGAGGAGACAAGAGATGGATTTTACGACTGCTCGAGTCAGTGTTGGTTTTGTATCTCTTTCTTTAGAGCCTACAACGTGGACAAGTGGATCGTCCAAGCTATTTCGTAAAAATGCTAGTCGTTCACAGTTTATTCCCCAAAGAACGTTGTGTCCTTGTTCGCACTCTCGTCACTCTAGATATAGTAAACACTTCAAGGTAGTGGAATATCTATTTTTGATATGATATGTATCTTAGTAACTTGTAGACTGTTTTGGAAGCCAAACTTCGTGTAGCTGTAGTTGGAGGTGGTCCTGGTGGTTCTTCTGCTGCCGAGACACTGGCAAAAGCTGGAATAGAAACGTACATTTTTGAAAGGAAGTGGGACAATGCAAAGCCTTGTGGAGGTGCCATTCCTTTATGTATGATTGATGAGTTTGGTTTGCCTTTGGATATTGTGGACCGAAAAGTACGCCGTATGAAAATGATATCGCCATCCAATAGAGAAGTGGACGTCGGCAAGACCTTGAAGCCACATGAATATATTGGAATGACCAGAAGAGAAGTTTTGGACTCTTATCTACGAGAACGAGCTATTCAACATGGTGCTCAGCCTATTCATGGACTGGTGACGGATATTGTGTTGCCCAAGACCGATCGAGACCCTTATGTCATTTGTTATAGTGACTTTACGGAAAAGGGAAACGGTGTAGGAAAACCCAATACCTTACAAGTAGATATGATTATCGGAGCAGATGGAGCCAATTCGAGAGTTGCAAAAGTTATCGATGCTGGCGATTATAACTATGCCATTGCATTTCAAGAACGAATTCGTCTACCTCCAGAAAAGATGGCATATTATGAGGAACTTGCAGAGATGTATGTGGGAGATGATGTATCTCCTGATTTCTATGCTTGGGTATTTCCTAAATATGATCACGTGGGAGTAGGAACAGGAACAGTTATCGATCGTCCTTCCATTAAGAAATATCAGGCAGCAATACGTACAAGAGCAGCATCGAAACTCAGTGGTGGTCATATTATTAAAGTAGAGGCACATCCGATTCCTGAACATCCTCGACCAAGAAGAGTAGTTGGAAGAGTTGCTCTCGTCGGTGATGCTGCAGGATATGTTACAAAATGTTCCGGTGAAGGTATTTACTTTGCAGCGAAATCGGGACGTATGTGTGCACAAGCGATTGCGGAGATTTCTTTACAAGGAGAAAGAATTCCTTCCGAATCCGAACTGAAGGCGACTTATCTGAAGAGATGGGATAGCAAGTATTGGTCGACTTACAAAGTATTGGATGTATTACAAGCAGTATTTTATCGCAATAATATTGCTCGGGAAGCATTTGTGGAACTTTGTGAAGATGAATATGTGCAAAAGATGACTTTTGATTCCTACCTCTACAAGACAGTTGCCAAAGGAAATCCTTTGCAAGACGTAAGACTATTGTTTCATACATTGGGAGCTTTTGCCAGAGCACCCGCTTTGGCGCCTTGAAAATAAAAAGTGTGTCTTGTGTGATGAATTGGAGTTTATTAATCTTCTTCTTCTTCGTCTCCTCCCGAATCCTTTTTTGCGGCTTCTCTCAACTTGCGCCTCTTCACTCTACCAGGACGACCACCACCAAAGGGCGAATCCAAAGCAAAGTCAATATGTTTCTGAGAATCAACACGAACCATAAAGGAAGGTACATTCACCAATTGTTTACCAACTCTTTACAAACGCATCAAAAACACGAACAAAGAAAACAATGGAGAATATTACATACCGAATATGTCTCTGTCGAATCAACACTCGGGCGTGATGGATAGATTTGGCTAAACCCAACTTCAAAACCTGCGTCTGCAACCTTCTTTCCAAGAGATCTTGCACTTTCAGTGACAGTACAAAATCGAGTGATTGGCGTGTTTCATCGAGCAGACCAAAGCGTGTCAAACGACGCAAAAGAGCATTTCCTTCGAATATGCGACGCGGATCTTTCTCTTCCAAAGTAAGCAAGTCTCTAGCAGCTGCACGAATCTTTGACAGAGCAAATTCTACCCGCCACAACTCTCTCTTATTCCTTAAACCATATTCTCCGACGAGTTTCAACTCGGCATCCAATCGTTCCTTTTCAAACGGTCTTCGAGGTGTTCGATATGTTTTAGAACCTTGTAATAATTTAGTATTACAACAAGGATGCAAAATATCTACTCACATCTTCTATAATTCTTTCCCATCCTTTACAAGTCTCTGTGCTCCCACAACAGACCAACAACTCCTGCTCGTCGGGAAACAACGGCGTCGATAATTTTCTTCCCAATGCAGAGTCGACTAGTACTCGATACCAGCGGCTTTATTCATGGAGAGGAAGAAATATTTCATAGAGCTTTAATAGGACAAAGAGAAGATGGTTCAGATTTGTATATTTATACTAGTCCCCTAGTTGTTCGAGAAGTAAGAGATGCACTTGCCAGAAAGCGTTTGCAACAATTGGAATCTGTCTTGATTGTTCAGGAACCCAATAGTTCCTGCGTGAAAGCAGGTAAGGAACATTGTGCAAGTCTCTGTGGAAACCAACGTTGTCTAGTTATGGAATTTGCCCGTCGTACAGGAGACTATCCTCATCTTTCTCGAACGGACATTCAAGTACTTTCCTTGACTTTGATGTTGGAATTGGAAACCAATAATGGAAAATTTTTAAAGCCCGAGCTGCTTGAACTCTTACCGAGCGAGGCAAGAAGAGAGAATAATCAGGATGACAATCAACCAAAGACAACCAATGAAGATAGTGTGTGCGTCGAACAAGTGGAAAGTGCACTTGCAAATGTTCAGATAACGGATGCTACAACGAACAGCAGTTTTGATGTTTGGATTCACAATGAAAATATCGACTCGATTGAACAAAACTCGAAAGCTAGGAAGAAAGAGGCTTTGGTACAGGAGCGTCGAGTGGGTTGTATGACGAGTGACTTTTCTATGCAAAATTTGTTGCTTCAAATGGGTCTTGTTCTAATATCGCCAGATGGAAGACGAGTGAAGAAACTGAAATCTTTTGTTCTTCGATGTGAATCCTGTTTTCATATCACGAAACAGGTGGATAAACTATTCTGTCCACATTGTGGAAACCACACTCTTTTGAGGACAACTTGTAAAACGGATAAGCAAGGAAATTTATTGGTTTTCCCTCCAAAAAGAAAGAAGAATAACCTTCGAGGAACGATTGTAAGTAATGCTACTGCTTTGGTAGTTGAAAGACATTTTATAACGAGATGCATAGTTTCCCATACCAAAACCGCAGTCGGGAAGAAATGCGAATAATCTTATACTTTGTGAAGATGAATATATGGAGAAACAACGAAAACTTAAATATACTTCGAAGAAAAAGGCATATCGAGATGTTTTAGATCCAGCTACGGAATATAATGCAAGTCCTTTCTTTCAAAAAGAACAGCCTCTTATTATTGGATATAATACAAAGTGTGTCGATAAGTTGAGAAGAAGCAGAAGAAACAAAAAATAGAGCATGTGATTATCCCCAGTCACTTGATATATATTTATAGGAGACAAAATACACAAACATACCCATAAATATATTTGTATGAACGTTGTGTGTTGTAGAAAACAACAACCCACAACAAGCCCCATGACCTTATATATATTACGATTCAAGGGATTTCCACGAATCTTGGAGATAAGACTGCTCACTACATACTTGTATAATAAACTGTTTGGCTGTTCTCCCTGAATAACTATTCTTCCTTTTGGCAAATTCGATGGCCCTTTGTATCAAAAAGTCTAGGAAATATACATTCAGTATATCTATCAAGTATTGTTGGTATATGTATACATACCGTCATCTAGATGAAGAGAATAACAATGCGCTAAATGCTTCACTACTTGTACATACTTTTTGGAATCAGGCGGTGCAAAAGTTAGCACAAGTCCGAAACGTTCTCCCAAACCCAAACGCTCCTCCTCGGCATCCCACGTGTTGACATCTTCTCCTCCTCTGTACCTGTAACTAGACTCTGCTCTAGCAATCTCAGGAAACAGAATACTTCTTCTATTACAAGTGGCAATGATGACTACATTCAAAGGCATTCCTTGTAAACCACCTTCCATTACTGACTTTAATGCCCTTATCTCTTCACTAGTCATATCTGCACCAATATCGTCCATAAAAATTACAAATTTTTGAGGTAAACGAGACAATTCCGAATAACAACTACGAAGTTCTCGAAGTTCTAAAGCATCATCCAATTGGATTATACGTAAACCTCGATCAAAGTTTGCTTTTGCAACTGCCTTTACCAGAGACGACTTTCCAGTTCCTCGCGAACCAATCAACAACGCATTGTGAGCTCGTTTGCCACTCATTAAAAACTCTATATTCTTCATCAGAGCAACTTTATGCTCTTCTATTCCACTGAGCTCATCCAAGTCTACTGCCTCCAAGTTATCCAACGGATGAAAAGCATTATTTGAACCTCCAACATATCTAAATACATAATTCACTGCAAATATGCCACAACCTCTCTTTCCATATCTTTTGATCAACTCTTCCACAAGTTCAGGCCATCGAGTTGATGATTCTTTCATTAGTTCAGACAAAGCGATGTCATCCTTGTCTTTCATTGGAGTGAAAACAGAACGACTAAGGTTGTTATCCAAATGAAATAAAGGACCAAGTTCAGGAGAAACTTCATTCACCCAATAGGAAAGAATATCTGGACTCAGATATCGACAAATTTGTTCCAATGCACACAAGTCGCGACAAGCTGCGGCAATAACACAAGGCTGAAGCGCAGAATTTGTACTTTCAGCTCGCATACAAGCTCGAGTAAAAGAATTGTTACTGTAAAATAAAATAAGATGGATGAAATGGTCTTTCCATTCGCAGTTGAAATCTGTCAGTACTCTGAGATAAGCTTTACAGGCTTCAAAAAGACTATTGCTCTTTTTTCCATGGCGAGATAAAGACACACCTAAAGGTAAATAAGAATTTGTCGAAAAATAACTTGGGTCCGTGGACGAGTAATCATTATTGGAAAGTTGCGATAATGCAGAAACTAAATCCACAGAATCATACTCTTCTAGATCGTTATCCATCCCTTCATCTTCATCATCATCTTCTTCTTCTTCTTGTTGCGTATCTAAACTGATACGATTCTTTTCTTCATGAGAAGCCAAACTCTCCACTAAATCTATTGCAGCCTCACACAAGGGGTCGTTTCGAAGAACGTCGTCAAAAAATACCAAAGAGTCCAACAACTTTACAATATGGTGGGGTCTTAAAGGTACTTTGATAGCGTCATTGGTTTGCAAGTTATTGTTACTTTCTTTTTCCTCTTCCACAGTGTCTATCTGTTCTCCCTTTACAGCAACATCAGCCTTGTCCAGACGAGAAGGAGCTTCAGATAGCGCGCGGTTGTTGGTCGTTTTTGGTCCAGTAGAATTGTCAGTGTAACCGTTGGTTGAAACGTTATTTCGAGATTCATTGTGTCTTTTGTTTGTTACATGGTCGTCCAAAGCACAATACAAGACTGTAAACTTTCTCCTCCATCGAGTTGTCCCTAGGACTGGATTCCAAGAAACACTTCGACAGGGCAAGAAACTCTTGCAACTTTCTAGTTTTAAACCACATGAATAAAACTTTCAGTATCTACAAGGACGACAACCACCATTCTTGAAACACTTACCGCTCCCAAAAGAATATCTTGTCCTATTTGTGTGACAAGAAAGGCTATGACAGTCTATATAATGAGGAGGCTTTGAACTAGTTTCTCTTGTGTACCGAATACTGCGAAAGAATGATTCTCTATCTCTACTTGCATATCGATAATGAAGTTCCGTAAACCCGCATATATGTCTGTTCTTCATATCACACACAAAACGAGGTCACACACACAGAATCCAACGGAATACTTTTTCACATGGAATGTAACGCTCTTGTGTTTGTTCGTTCTCCATGGATGACAAGTTTCCGCTATTCAGCTAGTCACTTGAAGAAAATTAATCATGTGTGTATGTGTCATACAATACAGAATAGACACGAGTACTTTATGAGAAAAGCTTTGGAATTGGCAAAGGAGTCCTTTGGTCAAGGGGAAGTTCCTATTGGAGCTGTGCTAGTCAATTCTAATGGAGATATTATCGCAAAAGGTAGAAACCAAGTAGAAAGAAGCAAGGACGCAACTCAACACGCAGAGATGCAATGTATTCAAAGTAAGTATGGATATACTTATTGTTTCTCAAAGCATTTTGAATCGATTCGTTGCATATTCAGTAGGTTCCAAGGTTTGTGGAAACTGGAGACTAGTTAACACTACGCTTTACAGCACTCTGGAGCCTTGTGCAATGTGTCTCTCTGCTTTACAACTTGCCAGAGTATCTTTGATAGTTTATGGAGCCAAAGACTATCGACTGGGTGCTATCCAAAGTTGGGTATGTACAAGTGTTGTGTAGAAATACGCTTCGAGATGTTTTTCATTTCTTTCTGTATAGTTTCCATTGATAGACCAAAAGCATCCATTTCATCAAATAAACTATATTGGTGGAATACTTGAAGAGGAATGTGCATGGTGGATCCAAACGTTCTTTGCCAATATAAGAAGAAATAAACACTTGTAATATTTCGAGATCCATGAAAAGGCACTGTCTATATTCTAATCCATACGTGCTTTCAAAAACTTAGTTTCAATACCATCTAAAGTAATAATATGAACGACAGCACCCCATCCACTCAGACAGTCTCTATCTACGGCTGCTAATAAAGACTGACTGGTAACTTCAAACAGTTCTGCAGGAGAGAGATCGGGCTTCCAAAAGGTTTCACTTGTTCCATAAAGACTTTCTGCACAAGTACCGCTTACTACAAAATCTTGGGCAAACAAAGGTGCACCCAAAAGATCTTGAGCACATAGATAAGGTTCCCCTTTTTCGGTCAAACCAGCCACAACTGGTTCCACAAAATAAGGAGCAAATCTTCTACTATATAAAGTGGAAGCAACCATATTAGAAAACGAAGCAGGTTTGATTTCTCTCTCTTCTCGTAGTCGATACAAGTTGAGTCGCTGCACAAAACGATGATACAACGTTATGACATCCGTACGTAAACCAGTGAGACCCAACATAAGTCTATCGTTGATTTTAAATATGCGAGTAGTATCTGTACCGATGGTTGTCTATCAACCACCAAAATCATCAATACTTTTATACACATAAACACTCAAACATAGAAAAACTCACTTGTTGAACCCCGAACCTTCGGTCTGCAGCAATAGCCACGCAGTTTTTCCCAGCCATGGCTAAAACACAACCTCCATTGTAAGTAAGAATACTATCTCCCTGGAATTATCTTTAATACATCTATATAAAAGTATTTGTGTGTATTCATACCATATTCTAGTTGCTCTCACTTTTTCCCGAATTGATCCAACCCAAAAAACGGGACATTTCTTGCGCCATATAAGATGGAGAAAAGAATCCTTGGAAATAGCCGCAGTGTCCACCATTCTCAGTATAAAACTTATATACAGTTTTAGTATTCATTTCATCGACAAAATATACGTACTAAATGAATAGGTAGAGATTTAGGTATTTGTGGTACATGTTCTGTATCAACGATAGGATCATTCTTCGACTGAAGAATAAGCAAAGGAACTCTGACAAAAGGTAAGAAGAATTCACTTCCATTCTTCCTATAATAATCTTCCTTTCCATGAAAGCCAAAAACTGAACAATTTAAGATATCAAAGCAATGGAAATTGATCCACTCATACCTTTGGATACATAATAGTCGTCGAGTTCTCCTATCGTAGTTATTCGACGAACTCTTTCAATATCGAATGCTTTAGGAAATCTCTTGTGTTGTTCTTCTGCTTTTGTTTTAAAGGAAGATAGAAAACGCCCGACATATATCCATTTGGAAAAACCTCGATCTGCCTTGGGCTGACAATAAAAAGGATTCAAAGGTACACAAGAGACTGCTGCTCCCAATATGCACCGCTCATATGCTTTGTTGCCCAATTCACCTAGGAACTTGATAATAATGTTCCCTCCAAGACTAAAGCCTTTGTACGAAATAAAACAAACATATAGGATGAAAATAAGACTTCAAGACCTACCAGCTAAATATATTGTGCATCTTTTATTTGTTTCTTCATAGATAGTTTTGGTCAGTAGATCCAAATCATCCACAAAACCCATATGATACGTTCTCAAGGTAAGATTGGGTTCTCCTGAACAACCTCGATAATTGATTGCAAACACATTCCATCCAAGAGCTGCAAAACTTTCCACTATTCTTAAGGAATGCGAGGAGTGCGCAGAAGATTCCAGTCCATGACAAACAACCACATAAGGCTTCTGCGTATTATCACCCAAAACGATATCCACATCAAAGAAATCGCCATCAGGAGTATGAAAACGTCTTCTCTTTTGATATTTTATGTTTGGTATGGGAAAGAAACTTCCAAAAATTGTTTGAAAGTGTCCACCAAGACGAGTCCAAAAGGGAGGCTCAAAAGGCTTTGGCTGATACGCAAACATTTTTTGGGGTTTTTGGGTTTGTGTGTGAGAAAATGTATTGGAAAATCTCTTTTTGGATATATACCGCGCTATCCTTTCTATTACTAGTATTTGCAATTCTTCGAGCTTTCTGGTATCAAATGTATTTCTATAGAGCACTAAATTATTTCCTTGTTTCCAAGTTTTCGCTGCTCACCCTCGGGAACTTTGTAGCCTCCTTGGCGCTCTGTGTTGGAAAAGGTTTACAGTTGCTTTTACTGGGAAATTTGCGTTCAAGGGAGGTTGAAATGCTGACGTTTCGAACCAAGGAAACTATTTTGGAAACTTTTCTTGCTATGTCCATCTTTCGTGAAGAATTTGGAGTAGGGTTTCTTGCGTTGTTTGCAGTACTGTTGTTTTTCAAACTATTCCATTGGATTGCGAAAGACCGCGTTGACTTTGTAGGTTGGCATACCATCGTTTTGAAATTGAAACTTGACGTTGCATAGGTGGAAGAGACTCCCAACCAAACTCGGCAGCAACGCATAAGACTTTCCTGTCTGTTATTCCTTCTCGCAGTTTGTGACTTGAGTTTTTTGATTTTCTCTATTCATCAAGTGGTGTTTAGAGAATCGTCCTTGTTTGTTCTATTTGCCTTCGAAGTATGTTGTTGTAGTACTATTTCTTTATATATGAAGACTGAAGCAATGTTGTGGATAGTTTGGTATTTTGTTGATTTCTCAGTTGTTTGCAGCAATGAAATATACTTTGGTGTTGGTCGACATTTCCTATGGTGGTCAATGGGAACCTCGTACTGTCTTGATGTTTTGGAGTGAGATAATCTCTGATTTGTTGCAGTTATGTGCGTACATGTCATTCTTCACTTATATACATATGGTTTATGCTTTGCCGTTGCACATTGTACGAGATATGTATATAACTGTTCGACGTCTTCAAAAGCATTATACCGAATATTTACGATATAAACAAGTTATAAAAACTATGAATCAACGTTTTCCGGATGCCACAGTGGAAGAATTGGATCGCATGGATAGGACATGTATTATTTGTAGAGAAGATATGCGTCATGCAAAGAAACTTTCATGTGGTCATGTTTTTCATTCCAAATGTTTATTAAGGTGGTTAAAACGACAGGTACGTGGACTGATATGCTGTTTTTTTGCAATTCATTAAACTTGTATAGTTATCTTGTCCTACTTGTAGGGCTCCCGTAGATCTCTCGAGTGATAATCCAAGTGGAACAAGTGTTGGTGCAAATGTTGTTGGAGAGCAAGGACAAGTGCAAAACCCAGTAGAAAGGAGACAGATGGAAAATGGAATTGCCAATCCTCCAAGAGGACGTACACTAAGAGTTGGTTTGCGTGTCAATATTGGAAACAGGACTGCAGAGTGGAATCCTTTCCAAGAGGACCTGTTTCAGACATTGCACGAAGCAAGTCATTCTACTTTGATGCATTCCAGTCCTTGTCCTCCTCTTCCTCGTTTCGAAAATTTATTGAGAAATGAACAACAGTCGGGTTGGAACAGCGTCCTTAGTAATAACAATAATGATAATAGGATGGGATCCCAACAAACAGAAAGAAATCATATCCGCTTTGAAGACATCGCTCAACAAATGCAAAAAATTCGAGATTACATGAGAGTATTATAACTAGTTTATAAATTATATTACCATGGTAAACTACGAAGACTTGATTCGAGTTGAGCTTCATCACAAAATGAAATAGTTGATACGAACCTATTGGATGAATTTTCTCGTCTCAGTGATGGAATACTTTCATCACTGACATGTCTACAAGTATGAACGGAG
This sequence comes from Galdieria yellowstonensis, assembly GCA_026122205.1. Taxonomy (NCBI): domain Eukaryota; phylum Rhodophyta; class Bangiophyceae; order Galdieriales; family Galdieriaceae; genus Galdieria; species Galdieria yellowstonensis. The sequence goes on along the minus strand of JANCYU010000026.1, from coordinate 249,855 downwards.
CAATTCGGTGATGAAGTTACTAGCGTGGCAAGTTTCTAGTGCATCTCGTCAATGGAAATCACCGGGTTGAGTATCTTCTTACCGGTGATTGTCTAGAAAACGCCCAGTCCGACTTTTTTGTGATAAAATGACGCCAATATCTCCAGAGGCGTTGGAGTGCGATGCCAAGTTTGGACGACAGGTTCCGTATTTTCCACTGTATTCCAGTGAAATTATCAAATAATTGTCTATTTGAGCTCCAAACAGTTTGAGAGTAGTATGCGCTTTTTTCCTTGATGGCACAATATGTTTTGGTTGGATCGTACTCTCTGATTACTAAAAGCACCCCAAGCCACTAGATTTCCCAATGTGCCTTTTTTAACAATGCAGTCCACTGGAAATCTTTGAGAGCAAATACCTGTTGAACGCTTTGGAGAATATCCCAGCTTGCTGCTGGTACGAAATCCATGATAATGAAATACAAAATTGTAAAATAAATAAGATATATACTTCCAGTAGCTGTCAAGGGATCTACAGATAGGAGTCAATGAAGCATTCCCCAGCCTTTGCAACAATTGCCTACCATCCAATAATACCGGCTTGAATATACACCAATAGAAATGAAATGTGATGGAACCAATTCCAAATAAGGAAGAAATAATGTTATGATAACGTAATTTCCAGTAAAGAATGATAAAACAGCCTGCTAAAACGATAAGGGAGAGCATTACGGTCATCACAAATATACCCAGCAAGTTGGCATAATGTCGCTGTATCAATATAAGCGGATCTATCCCAGAAACAAAAAAGAAGAAATAGAATAGCAGACAAACCATCATCTGATAACCACAAATGACTAAGATCAGAGTCTTGCAAGTAATTTGAGATTTGGCAATTTGTGTAAATTGAAACAAAAATCGAACGACACAGATGATTGGTATCAAAATGAGCAGATGAAACAAAACTCCAGATTCTATAGACTTGTCGCGCATCTGAAAATATTTGTCAAATTCAGATGCAACATGATCCGTCAAGATCTTGTTAGCTTCATGCAGAGTTAGCATTCCATAGATATCACGTATTAGAAATTAAATGATTACCATCAACAGCAGTGAGTAAATTCTGCCAAGTCTTTCTCGCCACGTCTCGAGATTTCCTCACGAGCTTCTGTGTAGTGGGATGTAGGCCTTCTACCTACTTGTAACGTGAACACACATCTTCTAACAACAAACAAAAGTACCTGATAGTCAAACCATTGATTGAGTTCGGAGGAATACTGACTGGTGGTTTTTTGAAGAAAGCGAACTTCTTTGGACAGCATCTAACCACAACCAAACTGTCAATAACACTGAGAACATTTCACCATCCAAATGGTCCTTTTACCTCTATGTCATCTTCCAATTTTCTTCTTTTTTGCTCAAGATTCTCCAAGCTGGGTTGCAACTCTGCAATTCTCTTGTTCAACTCCGTTTCCAGCTCCAAGAGGTAGGATTCTTCGGCTTCCTTCTCATGTTTTCTTTGAATGTCTAGGGACCTTTCCATTTTTACCAACTTTAAATCGTATTGTTGTTTCTCCAGTTTACGAGCTAATTCCTTCTTTTCTCTTTGCAACTGAGCAACAACTTGTCGTGCGTTCATATCTGTACTGAATGGCTTGGATGCCTCAAGGTTGTCCAGACTGGCTTGCTGTGTAATTGTAACTTCATTGGAAAGAACAGTTTGAATGCCTAACCAGCAAAACAAAATAAAAGGCACTAGAAAACTCTCGTTGAAGAGGAGGGACCTCAACTTCACGCAAGACCTCCTCCTCTTGTACATTTCAAATCGAGAGAAATCCAAATTTCCTTTCGGCAATTGGGACATTCCAACTCGCAACATTTACTCTGATGCTTGCCTGTTCCAACGCTTTAAAAGCCGTTTATTTTACTATTAGTTTATGGATGCTATTATCCAACAATTAACTACCGGTTTTTCCAGCTTCTATCAATCGTTTCAATGCAATAATCCACGAACTGTTTCCTTCCCAATGTTGTTGGGTTAATACAACTTGTACTTTGGATGCGCCATCATAGTTGCCTTGTCCAAGCATCTTACAAAGCTCGATCAACTTGTTCCCTACCGCTTCTTCCAACTCACCATTGTTCATTTTGGTCACAAGTTGACCCAGTTTTCTATTCACATCTTCCAATTTTCTCCTGTATATGGGTTGTTGATTCAAAGTTAAGCAATGGGAATAAAATGCACGCAAAGTATTGACAACTGTCGTATAATTGGAAGGAACTTTAGATACATCTGCATTCGTTAACATACAAACAGACGGAGCTCTTGTTCCTGGAGAAGAGTCGCCTCCTGTTGGTTGTACAGAAGAGACATTGGTAGCCGGCTTACTGTCGTTACGTGGAGGTGCATGGCTCGCTGTAGAAGGATTGCTAAGTGTTCCTGATGAAGTTGGTATTTGTGAAAAACTTGGTTTCTCCACTTGTTGTTGTTGTCTTTGATTCGGCGATGAAATGGATGTTGCATCAGTGCCACTGTGCAAAGGCGGTTGCAGTGGGCTATGAGTAGCAGATGACAACTCTTTGGGAGCTTGAACATCATTAACGTTACCTGATGGCGGATACCTGTTCACTTGACTTGGAATGTTTCCGACAGTCCCAGCTGTCTCTGCCGATGAACCGAAGCGAGAAGGCATTGTCCAATTTTGTACATTTGCATGGACAGAAGGAGGTTGCGTTGCACTAGTTGGAGGCTGCATTCGCTGATCGTATCCTGCTGTCTTTGATGACATTGTTGATGAAGAAGGTGGAGGAGGTGGAGGAGCAGATATGGAAGAAGAAGATGGAAAAGCACTCTGACTTGCGGGTAAAGTTCCAGAAATGACTGGTTGTCCAGGTCGATGTAATGTCTCTTGTGCGGGTCTCGTTGCAGCAGCATTCGGTGGAGGTGGCGGTGGAGCACCAGCTGAAGCAGTAGATGGTTGACCGTAAGTCGACTGAGATGCCTTCGTTTGTTCAGAAAGGTCAAAAAACTTGTAACTTCCATAGTGTGCTGGCGGAGGACTGGCAGCTTCACCGAAACTAGCAACATTTGTACGATACTGACTCTGCATCAACTCTTGATGCGATGGAGGCGCTTGAGTGGATGCCGTATTCATTCTCCAAGTATCAGCTGGAGCCTTTCCTGGTGCAGCACTTGCATTTTCTGTATACAAGGAAGAATAAGGAACATGTCCGGCATCCGTATAAGATGGGTATTTTTGTGGAGGAGGAACTACTCCGGTATTCATCGAATAAGCTGAAGCTCCTACAGGTGGAACATTATTTGAAAACTGACTCTGTGTCGTAGATTCGTAACGTCTTGAGGCGATATCTCTGCTCTCCTGTACGTTTCCTACAGAGGGAGCAACTTCTGTAATACTATTCGGAGCAGGATATCCTCCTTGCTGCGGCAAATAACCCTCCACACTCACATTTGGATTTGTGGACAAAGGAGAAACAGCACGTTTTTCTCTGGTTTCTATGAAAGTTCGTTTCGGTTCGACTGCCATAAAAGGAAAAGGAGGTGCATCTGGAAATCCAAATTGACTGGCAACCTCTTGTCCAAGTTTCCAATATGCACGATATAAAAGTTCTCCTGCAATACCAAATGTACCTTGAGTTTGTGGATCCAACGGTGCTAAATAAGAGAATGCGGAATGACATTCTCCTTCGGCAAGAAGCAGCGTTGCATAATCACAAAATGCTCGAGCTGCTTCCTCATCAATAGTATTCAGTTCTTCACTATACAACGATGCGCTGTCGCTCATAGAAATGAGACCACGTAAAATCATCAACCGTTCAATATATTCCAACAATTCTTCGATATTTGACCACTTCCAATTCCGATACCTACGATGAGGGTGAGGAAGTTGTTTTGCTTCACGAGCCCAAAAAGAGGACAATTTGGGTATATTTCCAGCACATAAAAAGCACAAGGCTGCACCCTTTGAATTGCCAAGTCCATCTTGTACCTTGTTGCCTAACTGATTGCATAAAGATACAAAGGAGGCACCTGGAGGTGCGTAATTCAATATCAAGGCCAACGCTTCTCGCCAGGTCAACGACGAAAAGGAGGAAGTAGACTTGGAATCTGACAATTGAATCCTTTTCAATACTTCAACTGCCTCTTTTTCCTGTTCTACACATGCAATAATAAATGCAATCGTAGGGTTACCTTGATGTTCCAAATATTTGATGCGCGTACTTCGAAAGAGCTCTACACCACCAACAGAAGCAAGTATCAAAGCATCTGCTGGTTGGTTATCAGCAAATGCACCGTCAACAGCATTTGGAAGACTTCCTTGTAGCAAGTATTCGAAATATTTCGTCTTGGGGCTTGAAGTCTTTCCAGTCCTACCACTTGATGGTTTGTCTTCTTGAATACCCATTGAACCAAGTTCGGAAGACAGGATATCTTGCTGAGGATTTTCAACATTCGCTTCATCCTGTGGATTCAATTCCCAGGGAGCGGGTCCCGAAGGTTGTTCCTGACAAAGGGCTTCATTTCTCAGTTCTTTTGTCTCGTTGTATGATGCATCAGACTCCATCTTTGGAACAATATCCGATAAGGAGAAGATGCATGGACTCATTGCAAATCCGGTGAATGCAACACCAGGCGACTCTTCTAACAGGACAGGTGGAAGAGAATTTTCAAGCCGGGATAGCAATTCTTGTCGAGGACTCGAACTACACCAAAGAGCAATAGCTTCCCATATATCCACGAAAACTTGGGAACCAAAGCTAGTACGCCAATCCTTTCTAGATGATCTCTCACGGATCTTCTCCATACAAAATGACTGTAATCTTCCTTCGCTCAACATTTCCTGGATGCGACGGTTTGTCGATACAACATCTGGATTGGTATTTATTTGCTTGATGTCTACAAAGCTGTATGGAGATGATGAAGAATGAGCATGAGACACACCAAAATACAACAAACTTCCATCAAACCCAAAGGCAACACCACTTCGACGTTTCATCCATGAAGGTGCGTAACTAGCCAATATAGGAGAACCTTCTTTCGATCTTTTCGAGTCGTGTGGAGAACCTAAAGTCATTTCTGGAGGCAATCCTGAGGCAAATTCTTCTCCAAATGAGTCTTTCAACGCACTTGAGGTTGCTTGAACGTTGCTCAGCAAATCATTTCCACCAGTTACAACATTCCATATGGTGACCTTGCTTTCCAAGGAACAAACCGAAGCTAAACCAGGAAGAGTATTCGACCACTGAACGTCAAAGTTCCAACCAGTTTCAGCAGAAACTTCTCCCAACAATTCTCCTGTTTGTGCATGAATAATAATACAATGGCCATCTTTCATGCTGCAAATGATTAGATTAGGATCGTGTGAACACCAAGAAACTGAAGTTACACCACGTGCATGCATACCGAGGTCTTTCAAAGGTACTTTCGTTGCCCTTAAATCCCATACGAATAAAGAAGAGCTTCTATCATCGTCTGAGCCAGTAATTATTTGGACAGGAACAACAGGACTCCAAGAGAGACAAGATATTCTTCTTTTCGTATCGCTATCACGAAAACTTACAACGGAACGCTTTTGACTCAAATCCCAAATAACACATAAACCTGAAACGTGACCTGTGGCTAGAATTCTCTGGTTACCTTTGTTCCAAGTTAGACTAGTCAACTCTGCACTGGCCAAGTTGGAAGCTCCAGCAGGACCTCTAAATAAACTAGAACTGTCCAAAGAATATCCTTTTATCTGTCTTTCTTCCACTGGCTTCGACAAGCCTAGGTCCCATATATAAAATTCTGAGTCCGCACCGCTGCTTGCAAGTAACCCACTAATAAAAGGACTAAACTCCAAAGCGGAAACTGGACCTTTTAAATTTTTATCCTTTCGATCACTCGAGAACAACGGCGTATTTGAGGTTTTGGCGCTCAACTTGTCCACATCCCAAACCTTTACTATTCCACTAGAGAAGCCTCCAGCAACAATACCAAGTTCTTCAGCGCTTGTTTTTCTACCCCAAGAAAGTTTCAAAAACTTTTCTTCACAACCAAGTGAACATAACTTTTGTAACGGTCCTTGCGCACTATGTACTGTATTCTTCGAGTCCAAAGAATAGAGTTCTAAAACAGATTCCGAGTCAAATCCAGGATCTATCGAACCACCATAACTTGCTATGAAGAACAAGTCTCTTTGTTTTATTTGGGTTGGACACCAACTTAGTATAGCAGTTCGGTCTATCGTTCCAACCAAGCCCATTCTCTTCCCACCACCAAATGACTTCACACGTTTAGTTGTCTTTTGAACTCAACGCTTTTCGTACTTCATCGATCATATCTGCTCTATGGATTTGTTTTTGTTCGTTTGTTGCCAAAATCTTGAGATTCACAACTCCTTTTTGCAGTTCATCCTCTCCAACTATAATCAACAGAGGTATTTCTTCTTCCAACGCATGTTGTAGTTGTTTATTCAATTTGGGTTTCTCGGCATAAGAAAACTCCGCTGCAATATTTCCTTTCCACAATTCATTCGCCAACTTCATTCGTTCTCCTATCATTTGTTCTCCAATAGAAGCAACCAATACTTGAGTTTTGTTTGCTTTAATCTTTCGACCCAAAGATGCAGCCCATTCTCTTTCCGCATTCTCAAATATTGTCAATATTCGTTCAATGCCAAGAGAACAACCAACACAAGGAACACAACGACTAGAAAACATATTCACTAAATTATCATAACGACCTCCAGCACCGATAGAGCCTAAAGATGTGCCTTCATCGCTAGTTAAAATTGCCTCAAATATTAAACCAGTATAGTAATCCAATCCTCGAGCTAATGAGAGGTCAAAGATAAGACGACTATCTTCTATCCCCAAGTCTCCTAAATATTTCAATAAGAGTTCCATGTCTTCCAAAGAGGAACGTGCCATTGCAGAAAGATGAGCGTCCGCATATAAAGATGAAAGCATCCTTTGAGGATTATCTCGACGAAGAACGTATTCCCCAATCTTATCTGCTTTAGAAGCTTCCAATCCTTTCATTTCTATCATCTCTGATCGAACATGACTCCAAGATTCCTTGTCCAATTTATCTACCGCAGAACTAATTGCTCGGACCTTGTCTTTTGGAACGCCACACAACTCAAAAATAGAATCTAGCAAGCCACGATGGTTCACTTTGACTTTATAACTAGAAAGAGACTTTGCATGAAATGGTGATACCGAGGACAACTCATCTAGTACTTCACAAAGCACTTTAATTACCTAGCGCTTGTTGACACAAATAAATGCTTTGAATATTTCGATATACTTACTTCTGCATCGGGAACCATTCTAGCAAACGTTCCAGCAATATCCAAGTCGCATTGATAAAACTCTCGAAAACGTCCCCTTTGAATGGCTGGATTATCTCGTCGATAAACTCTACTAATATGATATCTTTTCAAGTTGTTGATTTTATGAGTAGCTAAGAATCGAGCCAATGGAACTGTCAAGTCGTATCTTAACGATAATAGTTCGCCACCTTGGTCTGCCAAATCATAGATAAGTTTAGAGTCTTCTCCATACTTTCCAGTTAGCGTTTCTTTCAATTCGAATACTGGAGTATCAATTGCAACTGCTCCGTGACGATCGAATACTTTGGTAACTATGCCAAATGCCTTTTCACGAATAGCCATTTGTTCCGGAAGAAAGTCTCTTGCACCTTTGGGAACTTTAGCTTTCACTGTGCGTTTCATATTCGATAATTCTTCATAAGCAACTCCCAACTCGTTTTTATCTATCGTCTCCATCTTTGGAGAGTTGTCGTCAGCACTCGACGGAACAGAGCAAAACAACGGTCTCCTCGATATTCGTCTGAAAAGGTGAGGATAAACAATGGATAAAGCTTGTGAAAATGGACGATTCTTTGGTAAAAAGCTACAATGAAATAATATTATATTGTGGCGACGAATAACAACAGAAGAACACAAAGGTCGCCACAAGTTTTTATCGACCGCGACCAAAAACGCCAACCGATCCCAACCACCACCAAAACACTGTCTCATTCTTACTCGATATTTTCCTACTAGTGCTGTGAATATATTTATGAAATATCATCATAAAATATATTTCCATTATTACATAAACATGACAAGAATATATACATGTATAGATATATTTATATAGATACTTTAGAGAAAATACTCGATTGGTCGATAGAATGACGACTTGGATGGCAACAGTCGATGACTTTGTAGAAAGACAGAAAGTCTTGCTTTCTTGGGAAGCAGAAGAAGAAAAGAAAAGAATAGAAGATGCTCTACAAAATATCGAAGAGAAAAAACTTTGGAAAAAGTTACAGCTTTTAGGATTGGCTATCCATAATTTGCACATTGCAAGCGTGTCTCCAAGTTCCACGGACGGTACGACACAAGTAGTTCTGGAGAGAAATTCCACCCAAGTTTACGCAACAAAACTTACCAAAGGTGATCCTATTATCTTTCGTTTCCAGTCTGGTTCCAGCAATCGTTGTCCTGTATATCGAGGAGTACTCAAGGAATTTGTGGGAAACAACACCATAATAGTGTCGTTAGGAGAACAGAAAAATACGGAAGAAAAACTTCAGAATTCGAATGAACGTGTTGTTATAGTAAAAGACTTTGAGAATATTACTCTGAAACGATGTCTCAAAGCTTTAGAGGAACTCAAGGATATGGATACTCATCATAAAGCATATGCCATACGACAAACACTCTTTCAAGAGACGGATTGCAAATTTATTGTTCCATCAGAAGAAACTTTAGACTTTCAACCGGATCCAGAACTCAATGCATCGCAAAATGAAGCTTGTAAGATGGCAACTCAAAGATATCCAGTGTCTGTGATTCATGGGCCACCAGGAACTGGAAAGACAACAACTTTGGTTGCTCTCGTTAGAAAGTTGTTGCAAAGAGGAGAAACATTGCTGGTTTGTGCGCCTTCCAACGTTGCAGTGGACAATATTATGGAAATGTTGATAAGAAAAGAGCCTAAAGTGTCAGCAATGCGCATGGGACATCCTGCCAGATATCATGCTGAATTGTATAAATATTCGATGGCATATCAAATGAAAGAAAATGTAAGTACTTGTGGAAATGAAAAAGTGTCACCTTATCTGTTCTATTAGGATCAAGGACAATTGCTGAAAGATATTGAAATGGAGATGGCATCTCTCGAACACTCTTTGGAACGTGTCAAGCATCGTCAACAACAATATGAATATAGGAAAATGAGGAAATCTCTACAAAAGGAATGGAAGGAACACAAAATGTTAGCTATGAATGAATCTTTTCAACAAACTCAAATTATATTCTGTACTTGTGCGGGAGCTGGAGATCGGACTATGCAGTCCATGTTTTCTGAGAATTCTAGAATAGGAAGAAATGGCTTCGATACAGTTATTATTGATGAAGCTGGACAAGCTCTCGAGTCCTTGTGTTGGATAGCATTGTTAAAAGGAAAGAGAGCTGTATTAGCTGGAGATCCTTTTCAGTTGCCACCAACAGTGCTATCTCAAAGAGCAATAGAGAATGGATTGGCAACTTCTATTCTAGATAGAGTATTTCAAAATGAGAACAAGTTTATCGTCTCTGTCTTACAAATACAATATCGAATGCATCGTTGCATATCGGAATGGAGCAATCGCAGTTTTTATCGAGGTATGTTGTTGTTGTTATTGATTGGTTGGAGAGGATGAATTCTATAAAAGGCCAACTTTATCCCGATGCTCTTGTTGAATGTCATCTTTTGTGTGATTTGCCTGGAGTAGTGAAAGATCGCAACACGGAGATTCCTTTGTTATGGATAGACACAGCTGGCTGTGACTGTATGGAAGAAACGGAATCTTCATTTGCTGACGAATATAATGCAGAAACAATAATGTTGGGTAGTGAATCGAAAAGAAATCAGAATGAAGTGGAACTTTGTTTTCGTCATGTGGAAGAATTGTTGAAAGCTAAAGTGGATCCTAAACAAATTGGGGTTATTTCTCCTTATTCAGCACAAATAAGAGAATTGCGTAAGAGACTAGTGGAGCTATCAGGTAGGCTAAAGGAGAATTCTGTATTTGTAATAACAATAGGAATTGATATCGCAATAGAAGATATAGAAGTTTCTACCGTTGATGGCTTTCAGGGTAGAGAGAAGGAGGCAATTATTCTGTCTCTTGTACGTTCCAACGACATAAGAGAGTTGGGTTTCTTGACAGATTATCGACGCATCAATGTAGCTATCACTAGAGCTAGAAGACATATTTGTATTGTAGGAAACTCGGATATGATGGAAAATGACGCATTTCTTTCTCAGTTGGTATCTTATTGTTTTGAAAATGGACAAGTTCGATATGCAACAGAATATGATGCATCTTTACAAGGAGAAGTATCGAGGAGAAAGCCTTTGCAAGAAGAAAAAAGAGCAGAAAAACTCAAGTCATCTTATCCTGCCAATGTAGAACGAAAGAAGAATCAACGACAGCAAGTAACTAGAATATCGCATTCTGAAGTTGGAGAAGAAAAAGGAAAGAAACAAGATGAAGACACGAGTGGGAATAAGATTGAAGAGCAGTTGAAGGAATTCATTCGTTCTGAGACGACAGATATCAAAATATTCTCTCAGCTTTCCTCTTATGAAAGACGTATCGTTCATCAACTTGCTGAGAAATATTGTCTAGGACATGAGAGTTTGGATACCGACGATGGACGTGTTGTAAAGCTTTGGAAGCAGAGTATAGTAGCACAAGAACCAACATTGTCATCACAAAAGTCGTCTTCTTGTCGAGTAGATCAAAAGGTATCCATTGTTTATAGAAGAGAGAGTGTGTGTATTTTATCTGAATATGGAAAATAGGACGTTACAAAGATAAAATCTGTACCAAAGAAAGAACAGAGCACGAGCACGCATCATTCAAAGAAGAAACAAAAGGCTATGAAGAAGAAGGAAGAACAGGAGAAGGAAGAGGACATTGACCAGTTGATTGAATCTTTTCGTAAAATGGATGCAAAGAAACTTGTAGAAAATGGCTATCCTGCATTCTTTCAACAGGAGCCTTATTATTCTGCCATTCAAAGAGCCAAAAGGATGAAATGAAGTTTGGTGCATTGGCGACAATGGAACCCAAAGCTTCCAAAGACAACTCTTGGCATAGCGAAAGTGACTTGTCAAGTTTTCATGCTGTTTCAACGGAAACTGTAAACAAGGAAACTTGGAAAAGAAAAATTGCAAGGGCAACACTTTTTCCATATCGACTTGCTTGGAAAGGTGTTAGTTGGTCAATGTATCCCGTGGGAAAAGTTTTCAGTTGGAAAAGAGTCCGAGATAGACAAAATTGTTTGGACAGTAATTTAGAAGAAGCCGACCACTTATTTGCAGAGTTAGTTCCTCGACCTCCGGAGGATGTTTATGCAGCCCAGAGGCAAAGTGCAATTAATAGGTGGCTACTTTTAGAGTCTACAAGTGCGGCAAGTTCTCTAGAAAGTGTGCAAGACGACAGTATTTCTGTATCAAAGGACTCAAAAGAAGCGGATGTTCCAAGGTGGACTTTGGGTAAGTGGAAACTTGTTGCTCCCTTTGTATTCTCGATTGAGCGTCACTTGTATAGTACCGCCTTTTTCCAAGTTTTGCGACTATTTTCCCCTCTATTTATTTTTACACTGGTGGCGGAATCGAAACAATCGCCAAGCCATAAACGAGTTGTATCGTGTATTAGACAATGCTAAAACATACATGGAGTGGTACAATTCTGCACAATTATTGGATAAACTGGAAGGAAATGATAATTGGAAGTGTCGTGAAGATGAATCTTTGAATTTTTGCTGTGATTTGCAACTTTTAAAAAGTCGGTTAATTGAACTAGGAACGCTATATAGAGAAAATGATATAAGGCGACTAGTATTTGTGGTGAGAGCAGGGCTACAGCGTCGCTTTGCTGGCCTTTGTCATCCAGAGTTGCATAAATATTCTCATGTAGGAACCAAACGTTTGGTGGAAGATTATGTTCATGTGATTGCCTGGCTTTTAGAGTATTTGAGTACGATAGATTTTGCAAATGTTCGACCACAGTCTACCGACTGCAGTGAAATGGATGAATCTTGTCACAACTCAAACAATTCATTGCTAGACTCGATTCGAAAAAGCTACCCAAATGAAGAAAGACATCAGAAGAAGAAAGAAGAGCATGCCTTGCAACATAAACTTTCCATTTTTAATGAAATGCGACATTCTTACGGTCGAACAGCGTTGCTATTATCTGGTGGAGCAAAAATGGGACTTTATCATTTAGGAGTTGCCAAAGCCTTGTTAGAACAACGTCTTTTGCCAAGAGTTATTTCAGGTTCTTCGGCTGGTGCCATTATAGCCTCATTTATTGGCATATTTAGAGATGACGAGTTGAGAATATTATTAAGCACTCTTGTGAATCCACGAACCAACGAAAAGATTCGTTTAGAGTTCTTTGACAATGGAATATCGTTTAGAAGAAGACTCAAGAGGTTTTGGAAAAAGGGTATTTTGTATGATATTCGTCATTTGACAAGTTGTATGCGCAACAATTTGGGCGATATTACCTTTGCGGAAGCTTATGAATGCACTCGACGAATTATCAATATTACTGTGGCTCCACTTCGTGGAAGTGAAACCGTTTTGTTAAATTATTTAACAGCTCCTAATGTTTTGATATGGAGTGCTGTTGGTGCAAGTTGTGCTCTTCCTGTAATATTTTCACCGATTCAGTTGGTTGCAAAGGACAGTGATGGACATTTAGTTCCGTATTATTTGGAAGGAGTGAAGTGGATGGATGGAAGTATCAATGCTGATGTTCCGTTACAACGAATTGGAGAATTGTTCAACGTCAATCATTTTATTGTTAGTCAAACCAATCCTCATGTCATACCGAGAGGAAGTCGTTTCATGAAGAGTCGTTTGGCCAAGTTAGTCAAGGCTGAGTTGAAGTTTCGATATTGGCAAATGAATGAACTTGGTCTTGTGCCTTGGATTGTATCCTCTATTTTCCCAGTTTTGACTCAAGTAAGTTTATTGCATCTGTTTCTTTCAGACCAAATATACTAATATTGTATCTTATATAGCCATTTGAAGGAGATGTCACCATTATGCCAGGTCTAGGTCTATCGGATATTATTCATTTATTTTCCAATCCGACAGAAGAAGAGATTCATGAATACATACGTTTAGGAGAACAATATACATTTCCAAAAATTGACATAGTGCGACATCATACTTTGATTGAACTTACTTTGGATGCCTGTGTGGAAAGAGTAGGAAAGCAACTTTTTGATTTATCTTTTGGTTCTTCGTCACATCATAGAAATGGAGGAGATAGTCGCTTCGGTTGGACAAGAAGAGCTCCTTCTTGGTTATGGTTAGATACTCTATTAAGTCCCAATAGTACGATGTCAACTCCTACCCACACTCCAAGAGTGTCTCAAAGTAACTTGATGAGAACCAATTCACAAATAATGGAACGACAATTGTCATGGAAGAAGAAGAATAATAACACAGAAGGAAATAGCGCAAGTTTGACAATATCACGTGAGAATAGTGTAGATTTTGAAGACGATGAGCAACATTGTTCTTGAGAAGAATTTTGTAACACGACATTCGCTTGTAAATACCAAAACATGGAATAAATAAATTTCAACACAAAATGGTTGGAAACTGCGTTGTTGTTTTATTGGTGAAAGCGTAGTTTTGAAGAATATTTTTCAGTTACACATGGAAAAGTCTGCTGCACTTTCCTTTCAACGTTGTGGTATTTTAAGGGACCATCAAGGTGCTGTTCATGTGCTTCGTCTTTCGTCCAGTGGAAAGTATTGTTTGTCAGCGGGTGCGGATAAGAATGTTCGTTTGTGGAACGTAGAAAAACAAACACTTATTAAGACTTATGCTGGTGGTCATGGTTATCCTATCTTTGACTTGGATGTTTCTTCCTCTAATAGTCAGTTTGTTTCTGTTGGAGAAGAGAAGTTTGCAGTTGTGTGGGACGTACAGTCTGGAAGAATTATACGCAAGTTGGGAGGCACTTCGAGTGGACATACTCATCGCATCAACGCAGTCTGTTATGCACATATGACAGAGGATTCCATCATTTGTACTGCCTCCTATGATCGTACTGTTCGTTTCTTTGATTTGCGTGCTGGAAATCGCTCTTCGGATCCTATTCAAGTTTTGGACCAGTCAGCGGATAGTGTAACTGACGTTTGTAGTTTTCAGTATGAAATCCTTACCGCTAGTGTCGATGGATATCTTCGTCTTTATGATATTCGAACAGGTTATATATTGATGGATTACTTGGGACCTCCTCCTATTGGAAAATGTTGTTTCTCACACGATGGAAATTGTATTTTGGCAAGTTGTTTGGATTCTTGTCTTCGACTGATCGATAAGAGCAGTGGCGATTGTTTAGCACACTACAAGGGACACTGCAATGAAGAATTTGCACTTCATTGTCAGTTGACACCAGATGATGCCTTTGTTGTTTGTGGTTCAGAAGATGGAAGTATTTATTCTTGGGAGTTGACAGAATCAATTATCGTTCAACGTTTAGATAGAGCACATAAGAGCACTGTGAGTTGTGTTGCATTGCATTCCAACGCCGATGACTTGTCGTTATTGTTGAGTGCTTCGCATGATTCGACGATCCAATTGTGGAAAAGTTGCGTAAAGAAAACATGAACGATATCAAGTTATCCAATATAACGTCTTCTCCATTGTGGATTTCTCTGCTAGGCATTGTTATTCTAGTAGTTACTAGTTGTGTTCGTATATTGTGGAGTCGAGGAAGAAGAAAAACTTTGCTCCGTGGAAACCAGGCCAATAACCTGGCTTTGGACCCTTTTGAATTCCGTCCTTTTAAACTTATCGAAAAGACGGAAGTTACTTACAACGTCCGTCTGTTTCGTTTTGCGACGTCAGACCCTCAACAACAGTCGTTGGTCCACGTAGAGTTGGGCAAACACGTTTATGCCAAAGCTTGGATCAACGGCAAGGAAGTTAGAAGACCTTATAATCCCATCAATAAACCCAATCAAAAAGGATATTTGGATATTTTGGTAAAGGTAAGTGACTTGATATTTCTTATGTGTTTCATATGATTGGCTAGGTTTATCCTTCTCCTTATGGACTCTTCTCGAGATATTTGGACTCGTTAAAGATAGGTGACTGTATAGAATTTCGAGGTCCCAAAGGCAAGTTCCAGTATGAACGAAATAAGAAGAAACGTCTAGGAATGTTAGCTGGAGGAACAGGAATAACTCCTTTGTATCCGTTGATCGATACGATATTGAACGATCCTTTAGACCGCACACAAATAAGCTTGATATATGCCAATCATTCGGAACGAGATATTATATTTCGAAATAGACTGGAATCTTTTGCCACACAATTTCCAAATAGATTTAAGCTTTATTTTGTATTGAATGAAGTAAGTAGGATGAAGGAATGAGGCATGAATCTATTCTCACTCAGCTCCTTAGCCCCCGGATTCGTGGTCTCAAGGTGTAGGTTTCATCAACGAAAAACACATACAACAACATATTGGACACGCCTCTTCTACCAGTAATAGTGCGTTGGTAAGTGCAATGGAAGTGATTATATGTCCCAATCCTTAAGCACTCGTAGATTTTGGTTTGTGGTCCACCTGCAATGACAAAAGCTATGATGATATTGCTAAATAAATTGGGATACAAAGGAGAAGATATCTTCAAGTTTTAACTGCTATTCTTCTTCCGTATAATTATCTTGTTCCATTAGACCGACACTCTTCTATATCATTTTGGACCCAATCCACATCATGATATTCTTCGTTATGATCTATCGTCGAATAATCCAAGAAAGCTGCATCCTCGCCATTCAAATATCGTTGTCTCATCACAAGTTATGCTTAGCCTTTGTGCATGTAGATTCCAAAATCGATATTTTAGAAAAAAAGTTAAAGCTAGTAACAGTTTGCCATTCTAAAGGAACTTGAAACAATTTATTTTGCTTTCCTATCGTCTACTTGGTTGTGCTTGTAAACTTCTTTTTCGGTTTATTGTGTACTTACATTTAAGACTCAGACTAACGAGGTTGACAGTAAGTCTTGAGGATACGTACAAAGCTCTGTTTGATTATCATAAAATACATAACCATGCCTGTAGTATCTCTCCATCTTTCCTTGATTGCCCTTCACCCAGTTGTTGTGTAAAATATACAAATGCGGAAACAGTTCTCGTATCCTACCAGATGGACTGTCCCAGATGCCTTGGGTGATGCCATTGGGAAACAACTTGCGATCCAAAAGTAGTACTTGAAACTTGTTTTTATAGAGACAGCGGTCTTCGCCTTGAGTATTCTCTCCTTGCTTACCACACCACAAATCGTAGAAACATGGCTGTTCTGTCATTCGGGACTTGGCAGCAAACTGAATGACATCTTCAAAAGCCTCGATTGTTTGAGGATTACTTCGAGCGAGATAGAAACCACTATTAATCCTGCGACGATCGTTCGGTTTCTCGTTATCAGGTGCGTTAGACTGAATGATAAGATCAGCTTTCTGGGACTGCAGGTAAGGAATGGGATTCTGAAACCAAACTATGTCACAATCTGTCCATATGACATCATAACCTAATTTTAAAATTCGAAGTACTACACGACTCTTCATCTTTGTTAATTTTTTAAAAGAGTCAGAACCATAAGAAGCCGCAACAACGGAAGCTGCGTCTTCTTTGCTATACACCGTATTTTCAAAATATACAGGAAGACCTCTTGTAAAGGCAAAGCGGTACATGTCTTCATCCAATGCTGCCACAATCAAGTTACCTGGAAAAAGTCCGAGCTGTCGAAGATTGCAAACAAAATTCATTAAAAATGATCTATATCCGTAGTTCATCGCAACAAGAATAACAGTGTTGTTAATGGCGACACGTTCCAAGAGATGTTCGAGTAGCAAAGGCAACCCAAAGATAACTGGCTGATTGGGTCTTGGAAGAACTGGAATTTCAAAACTCTCCTTAGTTTCAACCGAAATTCTGCCACATTGAATAACTCTAGAGCCATTCTTCACGATGGGATCTGTTTGTGTTGCCGGAACAAAGGAGCTCTGTTCACAAGGACATACACCTGGACGTCTTCGTCTTAGCAAACACATGCCAGATGGTTCCATGCAAAGACTAGTTTTCCAAGGAGCAAAAATGACAGTTCCTACTTGGTTCACGTAGGATCCTGTGCTCAATGCTAGATAAATGTTGAGAAAGAGCTCCCATTTCTGTCTCTTGCCTTCTGACCAGAATGCACCCATAGGTTTCTTTCTAGAATCCGATATTTCTTCTTGACTGGTATGAGGAGATGCCTGGTGAACGGCGGAAACCAAATGATAGTCATGTTTGATATGCACCATAAGTGATGTCTCAGAAATATCAACAACTTCACGTCTACCAGCTTGAATGGTTTCATGTGTAAGCCAGTTGTCATATTTTCCTCTTCCGAATACAAAGTGTGGCATGACTCCATCAAACAAGGGAGGACCATTTGTATTCCAAGCCCAGACATCCATACCTCCATAAGTATGAAGTCTTCCATGGGAAAGTACGTGTTCTCGGACAAGACGACTGTACTGTGGATGCTTCTCATGAAGACCTTCAGGCAGGCCGTCAATATCCCATCTCGCTCCTATAATAAACCAATGGCGAAAGTTCAACATCATTTTCTTGATAGTCTGAATGAAATCGTCAAAAAGCATTATATCCCCGTTGATTATAACCGTAACTGTGGCTTCCGATCTGTTGGCACGATCAACCATGCTATTAAAGAGAGGAACCCCCAGGAAGTTCCTATCTAGTCTCTTTTCTTGTCGCAGACCAAACTCTCGACATACCTCTTCATATCCTACCTCATCACCCAGCAGTGTAACCTGGGGTTTTGGTTTTAAACGAAGCCAAGACTTTATTGCGCGAATATTGATATCCCGGTCTTGTCCAACGAAAGGTTTAGGAGCTGCAAAAATCTCGAGACTGAATTTCTCCAATTTCCAAGAATAGTCAGCTTTGGAAATAGAGCGTAAAGTGATAGACTCCATATGTTTCATTTGATAAATAGAAAGAAAAAGCAAGATAGAAGACCAAAAGAATATCCAACCAGAGCTTTTCATTATAGAACTTGTATGAAAACTACTCAACTCATAGATATCTTTTGTTCTTCAGCAGGCTTTTGAAATAAAAGCTATTGTCAAGTTGAATCCACGTCAATGGCGCCAAAAAATTCAAATTGGCAGCGCCTCGTTGTCCAATTCGTCATATGAGAATAGCTGCAAGGACAAATTTCGAGTGGCGCCATTGTCTTCCAAAAAGAGGGCAAACAGCCTCGATTCGATGCAGCGATGAAAGAAGCTTCAGCAGGAGGTTCCAAAGCAAGCTTTCTATTCATAGTAAGAAATTCAAAAAGGATGTATTTTCTTTGCCACTCTCTCCACGCTTCTTTCGTTGAATGTTATTCGACGGCTAAATTTGCTTTGAGAAAACTTGCAGCCTCATGAGAAACTTGGAATTTGAAGTGGCGCATAACCTAAGTGGGATTTGGAAATAATTTCTCAGGAGAAAACGGCAGGCAGTACAATATAAATGATGAAATTTTGAGTGTCTCCTCTTCCTGGATACTTTATATACTTTGTAGCGCTATTCAACGAATTTAGATAAATTACAGTTTTTATTCTTGCATCTATAGCTCATAAAAGAAACTGTGTGACTCGTGTACGACAGCAACATTGACTCATCCGAGAGTTCCTCTCAGCTTCAGCAGCTAAGGTTTGTATGAATATATACATTCACTTAGACACAAGTCATGGTCTCGAGTCTCAAGTCAGTGCAATTCAAGTCAACATGACTTAACATTATGTCCGTACGCAAGTTGCTTTCTTACGAACCCAAATTTGCTTGGTTTCTTCCGACGATCCGATGCATGAGGGGAGCAAGCCTGAACGAGCCGACGCTGAATACGCAAGTGACACGGACTTGCTTACAGAGAAGATTTTCCAAGAGAAAAATCGTTCAGAGTTGAGAATTAAGGACAAGGCTCTTATTAGTACAGTGGAGAATGCAATAGACAGAAGAACTCGGCTTTTATTATTCAAATTTCTTTCGACAGGTGTTTTGGACAGCATATATGGCTGCGTCTCTACTGGGAAAGAAGCTAACGTTTATTCTGCAGTAACTGGATGCAACTTTTACACAAACTTGCAGATACCGTCTTTCTTGCAACCCTTTGCCTGTCAAGAAGACCATAGTACCGATGTCTTGGCACTGAAAGTATTCAAAACAGTTGCACTGTCGTTTCGAGACCGGGATCGATATATTGACGGGGATATTCGTTTTAAGA
Organism: Galdieria yellowstonensis; assembly: GCA_026122205.1. Taxonomy (NCBI): domain Eukaryota; phylum Rhodophyta; class Bangiophyceae; order Galdieriales; family Galdieriaceae; genus Galdieria; species Galdieria yellowstonensis. The sequence continues at coordinate 230,497 of JANCYU010000026.1, read as the reverse complement.
ATGGCTATAGAAAAGGAAGCAGTAGGGATATGGTCATACTTTGGACAGAAAAAGAGTTTAGAAACCTTCGTCGTTTGGCAAAGATTGGAGTACCGGTGCCTTTTCCTTATTATTTAAAGAAGAACGTCTTGATTATGAAATTTATTGGGACTAATCATAAAGCTGCACCGCTTCTAAAGGATGTGGTTCTTCCTTCCAGCGAGTGGCTGAAACTTTATCTTCAAGTTTGCAGACTCATGAGAAAAATGTATCGAGACGCCAATTTGGTGCATGGCGACCTCTCAGAGTACAATCTTATGTACCACGATGGTGAATTAATTATTATAGATGTCTCCCAGGCAGTTGAAAATGACCATCCTAGTATGGGTTACTTTCTTTATCGTGACTGTAAGAATGTTTGTCTATTCTTCAAGAGTAGAATAGGAGAGGATACAAATTTTTCCGGCGTTCTCACCGATAACGATCAAGAGGAAGCGTTGCTAAGTTTTGCAGCGTCTGAAGTCTTTCAATACGTTCTTCAAGATGAGAAGAAGTTGGGAGCAAACCTTGAGGGTTTGGTCGGTATGTGAAGACTTTTCTGGTTTACCAGTCTTTACTTTCCTCGTAGGCACTTTCGAAGCAGTTCATTTGGAAAATGAATTGGATTATCCATCAGAAGATGAAGGAGAAGCCGCGTCATTTTCCGCATCAGAGACAAGTAGCGAAAATTCAAACTCTGTAGATTTTTCTTCTGAGATTTCGGCATCAGAGGAAGATGTTGACAAAGTGGCACCAGAGGCAGCGCAGGAAGTTTCGCAAGAACTGAAGAAATCTCAAAGAAAGCAATGGAAAAAATATGTCAAGGAAAATGCGAGACTGAGGAGACAACAGAAGATTCCCAAAAAAGTAAAGCGCCGAAAAGAGAAACAGAATAAGAAGAAAAAGTAGTGGTTGAAATCAGCTATCTCTCATTTTTTTAAACGTACCAGTGTGAGATCTGGTCAAATATGTGTACGAGGAGACAACAAAGCATCGATTGATAAGGTTGCATTGGATTTCGACTGTTTGTCTTTTTCGCTGTGGCGCAACGAATACTCTTGTTGAATGGAATATTTTCGCTGCATATTTTGTTTGTTCTTTGGTCGCATTGGCGTGTAACCACCTGGAGGCACACAGAGTTGAGGAAACTCAACATAAAACAGTCTGTAGCCTTTCGATATGATATACAAATGAGGGTAAGAGAGTGCTGGATAATTATCCAAATGAGCATTCCTGTCCATGCTTCGGAGATACTGTGCCATTTTTGGAGCCCGATGAGATGAGTATTCACAGTAAAATATGATAACTTCTGCTACAGGTTGAGTGTCCCATCCTGGTGGACACAGAAGGTTTATAATCTTCGACTTGTGTTGATTGAAAGAAGTAATGTTTTGGAGAATGTAACTTACTTGTTGAGGGAGGTGGCAATTGTATGCATTCCTGATATGACCGCCTTCGTATTCATAAGGAAATCTACAATCAATAAGGAGAATATTCTGATTTGACTTAGTCGTACTGGATATTGCTTGCGCGGCCTATTGTGGAAATTATAACCTGTCAGTTGCTAGACTGATACCTACCGTTCGAGTACTTATATAGAAAATACTATCTTTGTCAGTATTTGCTGAAGGTATGTTACCAGCAAGGTCAGTTTCAACATTCAGAAGAGGCGTTATTTTTGTTCTTGTCATCAAAGCAAACTCTATATCCTGCAACGTGGCGATTGTTCTGTCAGTACTTATCGTTTCGAGTGGCAACCTTTCGAGTTTTGGTCGTAACTTTGGTACAACACTAGAATTGTAGTTGCCTTCTTTTGGACACGTTACAGAGGTAGTATTCCTAGGGGACACTGCTTGTCAACGTTTATAAAGAAAATTTTGGAAAGATGCGTGTATACTTTTTTAAATGAATTCTCTTTCCTAGGACAGCGCACTTTTTGAAAAAGTTTTGGAGAAAGCTTCGAATGCATATGTACAAAATGCTCGTGTACTTGCTTTGCATATTATTCTCTAAATATTGATACCTGTTTGAGAAAATATTAGTCTTCCAACTGCTACTGTTGGCAACTGCCAATCCCAAAGTTCCAAAATTGGAGGACAAATCAAAAAAAACGTCGATAGAATTTTAAAAATGGCGGGTTCCTTCATAGCTATCCTTCAAAAAGTTGCTTTATTATTTTGAGTCCCTTTTTCAATATTCAAACATGAATAAGTACTTGTAGAATATTCCTTCATTCAATATTTTGACTGTACGCATGATAAAGATGAATGCAGTGTTCAGCAGCTATTCCTCCTGCAGGCAGAAAAAATTCGTGTTCGCACATTAGGCCGTTTCAAATTTATCATTTTTCCATGGCACTCAACGGAAATAAGGAGAACGTTGCAAGTTCTCTTCAGGAACCCTTCGCTAGAATAAAAACAGGGAAAATCGACGCAGCGTTTAATAACAGAAACCTTCAAGATAAGACGAAAAAGGACTTCGATTCTTGTAAGAATAATGAGAATAACAACTATTCGTTCAAGCAAAGAGAAACGACAAAACCAGGAGACCTCGAACAGGCTACCAGTTTGCGACCTTCTCAGCAACGACGAGCACTTGGAGATATAACAAACAAAGACAAACGACAACCTGGACAAGCTCACGCTCAGGAAAACTTGAAACAAAAGACAACCAATTCAACTGTACAAAAGAACTCTGGCGCAACGGTAGTATCCAGACTAAACCCAGAGGACATTGAATATATGCCAAAGGAGTCAGTTCAAGACTATATTTCTCCAGAAATCGAGATTGACATGGATACTCTTAAAGAGTCCGTACAAAAATGGAAGACCCAACCGTTCTGCTATCTTTCAAACCGCAAAAACGATGCAGCGTTTTCCGAACCAGATGACTTCTCGATACAACTTGAAGAATACGATGAGCCAGTTGAAAGAAACGAGAACTCTTGGTCCATTCACTCGGAAGAAGATCTTCTTCCAGTATTTAGCCTTCCAAAAGTTGAAGTCATGGACATGGATAGATACAAGTGCACCTAAATAAAATTTTTCATCTTCTCTTATGTTCCTCTTTGATAATCCTTTCCTGTTGTCTCTGAACAAAATAACAAATCCCTCTCATAATAGGCATCACCAGTAACTGAATAGGAGAAACTTGAGGACCAAAGCCACTACAAACATTCACGAGCATTTTGCCTTGCAACCCCGTAGAAATCATAAATCTGCGACGTAAAATATCATTTAAAGCTTCTTTCGCAACTTGTTCCGCAGAAAACAGGCCGGCTCCCTGAGAAAGCAACAAAGTCTCTTTAGGTTTATATCTATTTTCTTCGTCAAAACCTGGCGTCTTGGTATCTGGAGGGCATATAACGGAAACTCCAATACCAAAAGGAAGACATTCTTGATACAAAACTTCGGCAAGACCTCGAACGGCAAACTTGGAAGGGCTGTAGGCTGAATAGCCAAAAACGCCCAGAAGGCCTCCAAGTGACGATGTCAAAACAATATGTCCCTTTCTCCTTCCCTTCATTCTTTTAAAGGCTGCCTGTGCCGGATAGACAGCAGAATAATAGTTTGAGTGCATCTGATTTTCAAAAACGCTTGGTTCAAGTTCTTCAAAATATCCTGGAACGCACGAGCCTGCACAACAGATAAGTACCGACACTGGTCCATGTTTCTTTTCTGCTTCAGTAAAAAGCTTCTCACAACTGCTTGGTTGCGCAACGTCAGAAATGTAACCAACTGGTTCCTTTCCACGAGAATCTCTTGCATATGCCTCTAAAACTTTAAGAGCTTGTTTGAGTTTTATTTCAGTCCTTCCTACGACAGTGACGTGGGCTCCATGAAGTATACAAAGTTTCGCAAATTCAAGCCCTATTCCGCTAGTTCCACCAGTTATTAATACATGCTCTCCTACAAGTCAAGATAAACCCCATAAATATAAAGGTTGTATTTTCACGTATATACCTCTAAGTACTATTCTCCTGTTTCCTTTCCAAAAAGCCAAGAAAAGAGACAACGACAATAACAACAACAACAACAGAGTGCTCGTCAAAATGATACTTGGCATGGATTCCAACCGTTTATTGTGAGTATGGAATTGTCGAACTTTGCGATTCCGAAGAATGAAGTTGTAAGTGTTCAGGTTCCAGTCTATCTGCAAGAAAACAATCCAGCTGAAGTAATAAGTTCTCTGGGAGGCCTTGACAGTATATATTCGGCATATCGTACTTTTAAACAACAGACAAATGCTTCAGGGCCAAGCGTCAAACAAGAACGCGGTAATCAGCGTGAGTTCGATAGACTTAAACTTCATCTTAGAAGACACGACGCCTACTCTATTCCCTTGGTTTCCGACAAGCCTGTTTCTTCTAGGGACTTCGTCGTGAAGATAAAGTACAAGGTTTCTCGCTCTTCAAACAACTTTTCTCTCGGAGATTCCCTAAGAGTGGGAAGCTCGAACTGCAAAATTATAGGCATAGAAGCAGTTGGAGTTGTAAAAACAGCCTACTACTTTTCAAAATTGGCTGATTTTCAGTTCTTACCTCCTCTCAAGGAAACAGGAAAACGATTCTCTGGATTGGACTCATCTTTTGGTCTCTTTGAAAGAGACGATCTGAACGGGGCAGATGTAGATATTACAGTTGCGGAATCATTATATCGTCTATCTCCGTTGCAGTTTTCTAGATACGATATGTCCCGAGTTCCCTACAATTATCGGCAACATATCGATAGCGCCATTCAGCGTTTGAAATCCGAAGGAGAAGAACAAAGTGTGTCAGACTTCAAGGAAAATGTAGTCGATGACGTGGAAAGTGATCAACAGCAAGTACGTGAGAAAAGACGAGCCTTCTGGAGATCTTCCGTTGGAGTCGACCGTCGTTCGGATCCATTGAGGAACACTCTGCTTTCTCATCGAGTGTCAATAGACTTGGAGCAAGTTCCTCAGTTTCCCGAAAAACAAAAATTGGAAGAAATAAGAAATATTCCAGAGCATGTTATCGAGTTACTTCGTGAGGCATTCGAAAAACGTCGGATATGGACTCGTAGAGCTATTCACCTTCATCTAGGAAATGTTGATCCTTTGCATATTAGAATAGGATTGCCAGTTTTTGCGTACTCATTTGATGGTCCAGGGCCTTTTCGAACTTGCTGGATTAAGTATGGATATGACCCTCGTAAGGACCCGGATAGCCGAAGCCTTCAAGTTCTTGAGTGTCGGCTGAACGGTGCTTTAGCAGATATAATCAAGGCATACAGAGGAGAGCAAAATTTTACAAAGGAAGAAGGCGTTGGCGACAGATGTAACGTTACTTTGTGTGGCGTACCTACTTGCCAACACATATTTTTACAGATTTGTGACATAGAGTGCGAAGAGATTCAAGAATTATTACGAGATTGCAAGCCAGCAGCTTCCTTTAATAAGGAAAAGGTATGGATTCAATGTGCTTCTTGTTTTCTTGTTGAAAATGTTCTGTAGTATGGTTGGTTTCCAAAGGACGTATGGGTACGTTTTAGGAGCCTTCTTCATAAGCGTATACAGGGTTTAATTAAAACTGAATTTGGAGAGGAGGCCTTGCAGAAAGTTTTGTCTTCGGGAAAGAAAGTTCGAGATAGAAGTGCTCAGAGGAAACGTTTGCGTCGACTGAGGAGTTTGAAAGAAAGGCTGCAGGAGTCAGAACACTTTTATTCAGATATAGGTGAAGAGCAACGAAGGGAAGGTCCTGAAATCTTTGAAAACACTTCACCAACTGAACAAGTCAACGATGACGGCGTAGACCAGCAAGACTCACCGGAAAGCTTTTCGTTGAGGAGTCCCTTTGAGTTTGATGAGTTTCAACTGTTGGATGAGGACTGAGATTTTTATAAGTAGGTCAATCTCTGAGGAAGAAGCTGTTTTGATGAGGATTGCTATTCAAGTTTCAAGCTTTTACCGCCATCTCTGCATCGTTTGGACTGTTTTTGTTCTTTTGTATATACCAGTTGATATATTCGACGTTCTGTAATTAGTCGTTATATAAGTTAAATGGCATTTTGTTCCTAAAGTGCTTTAGATGATGCACGTGGATAGTACGTACCCAAAGCTATATCAGCGAATTATGAGATTGGTCAAGTTCTCGTCAAAGTGGTTTTCGACACCACGACAAGATTGTTTTGGCTTATGCGGCCTAACTTGAAGCATTCTCTCCATATGTAAAAGCGTACCTGTGTATCTGATGGCATCACTGCTTATTATATTATGAATAACCTGTACTTGATTCTCTTGTAGTCCACGCTATTATTCATCCAGCCTGATGAATCTAACATCTAAAAGACTAATTTTTGTTGAAAGTATTATGTTTTTAGCACAATATGAGTCCGACTGTTTACCAGAAGCAACGGGGTAATAGTAGAAACACCGAGTTATTCAAATAAGTAGATTGTATTTCATTTTGAGAGGGAAACAGAAAGCCAACAACTTGGTGATAATTTCTAGATAATGTTGCAACGCATGAAATATATATATATATATATATATATATATATATATATATGAGTGTGTGTGTGTGTGTGTGTATAAGTATGTGTGAAATGCATATGTAACTCATCACATTTGAACGTTTCCATCCAAAATGGATTTCGTTTGCAATTTAAAATGTGTGCGTTTGTTGTGAATTGGCATTGGCTTTCTGTGGCAGCTCTAACGAGTGCTTCGTTTGGTTATATCTCTGCGGCAACCAAACTATTACATATGGGACTTGTGCGTTATCGTACCGCAAAAGATATCCCAAGCACAATGGTGATTTCGTACTACTTAACTAAGGCATTGATTGAACCTCGAATTCTTTAGTTCCAAAAGGGAAAGAAACTAAAAGGTGTCGTAGTTAGCGTTGGTGACGGTGATAATGTTAGATTCTTTCATCGCCCCTTTTTATTCCGTCTTCTCGGAATAGGCCGTCACCCCGTGTTAAAAAATCGCTTAAGTGAAGAAACTATAAACGTAGGGATCCCCTCTTCACGGTAGAACTTGTTTTATCTTTGGTTACAGGTTCGTCTTGCTGGAGTCGATGCTCCAGAATGTGCTCACTTTGGAGCTCCTGGGCAAGAAGGAGGAGAGGAAGCAAAAAAGTGGCTCGGAAAATATTTAAAGAATCGGTCGGTTGTCGTACAGTTGCATAGTTTAGACCAGTATTCTCGAGCAGTTTGTTCTGTTTATGTCAGAAAGGGAATCTTTAGGCTGAAGAAGAATGTGTCGTATGAACTGGTGAAAGACGGTCACGCGGTGGTATATCGAGGGTTCGGGGCTGAATATAATGGAATGTTGAAAAAACTGGAGAATGCTGAAGCCCAAGCTCGCAAGCGAAAGAAAGGCATGTGGAGTGTGAACAAGCCTTTCACATCTCCCCAAGAGTACAAAAGAGCTCTAAAAGAAGGGAAAATTTCAGAATATACTAAAGAGAAAGACTTCTTCTCCCGTAAACCGGAAAGTCTATTTTCACTCCTTTTTCGTTCAGACAAGTGATAGCCTCTGCTGAAAATCGGATGCTGTTTGAATAGTGAAGACAAGTTAAATTCGCTGTCACAATAGTCGTGATTGTAATTCTTGAAACTTACTTTGCTAATAGATAACTGAGTTCAATAAAATTTTTGGCTGCGATACAAATGGATGCGAAGAAGATGTTGTCTGTCACGGGGGCCAAAGTAGCACCCTTTCAGTCGGAGGTTTTCACTCCCTTCGAACTTGTTTTAGCCTTAGAAAATCGAATGGTTGGAATTCTCGGAACTTTTACGGGTTGTATTTGCTTAACTTATTTTAGGAGACCACGGTCATCGACTTGGTAGTACGTTACGTTGTAGATTGCTCGCAAGAAGTTGCTCCAAGAAACATTTTTGAGTTGGAGGGATTTACCTTGCAGAAAGGTCTTCAGAATATTGTATGTGAAAATATTTCATTGTGTTTTTTAAAGGAATTCCACGAGTGGGAGTATTGTAACGTTGGTTATTTGGAAGTCTTGTTGTTTTCAGAAGGGAAGAAACAATTGTTGGTCTCTTTGAATCTTGTCGTTCAAATTTTTACAGATAGAGAATATGCAGGAGCCCTCAAGCGAGTGTATTCTTTAGTACATACACAGAACAATCACGGTATTATTTCCTGAATTCTTTGCAAGAATGGAGATTTCTTCCCTCTAATCACTACTATGGGGAGATTCAGCTCTATCTTACTTCTTCTATCTTCAAAAACTACTTCAACGTGAACTAAATTTGTAAATTGAACATATTTGCCTTCAACAGTTGGTCCAAGCGAAACTGCAAGAGGCAGCATGGATTGAAAGGGTCCCAGTTTGTTTTTGTTTTTGCGCAACGACTTGTTGTTGGGGTTGACATACAATGCGGGGCCATAAGCAATGCTTTGTGTATAGTTGCCGTCAGGGCTTCCGATTCTTCTTAGCTGCATTTGTCGAATATTAATATCAGAAACCGTCTTCATGCTCTGATTTATCAAGGCAACAGTTACAGGTATCAAAGAACCGACCGTTTCTTCGTAGATTACAGTTGGAATTCCTGTGAAGACTGTTTTTAAATATCGTTTCCATAAAGCGCAACTGTTTCATACCTGCTTTGAGTATCACCTCTTCTGGTGTTTTTCTTGAAAACCATTTGTTCTCCTTCTTCGGTACTAAAATGGCCTTTTCCTGGTGCGGTTTTGTAAAAATACTGTTTTTGTAGAGTAGTGAGACATCATTCGCAATAAGCAGCTTGCAGCGTTTCTCTCTTCTGGTATTTTTCCCATCATCACTTATATCTGACTTGAACAAGACATTATTTTCAAGTTCGGCTATCAGACACAGCTCATAATCTATACAAATATCGCCGCCGTCAGCACGGATGGTTGGAGGCAATCCATTTGGAAGTTGAAACTGGAATGGAAGCAAAAGAACACCTTGAACTTGATTGATTTCATCATCAACTCTTGCGCGCCTTCGAATAACAGAGTTTGTAGCGTTTCTCTTGGATTCCCTTTGTTGTACATAATTCTCTATATCCCAGAGTATCAATTCTTGCAGCAATATGCACGCAGACTTATATTCGAGGTTCTGTTGCATGAGGTCTTTAGAGAACTGTGAGCGGCAACTCTTCTCTTTGCTCATATTTTCCTTGTTCATTTCATTCCTATCTTTTTCCCAAAAACGTTTTAACTTTTCGTAACCTCTCAACTGAATGAAGACTTGTTTTAGTGGAACTCTTTCTGGAAGTCTTAAGATAGCATTGCCTCTGACGCTTTCTCCTGGACAAAATATAAGACTGTTGGATTCAGTTGAAGATTTCAGAACTATCTCCAACTCCATTGAATAGTATGCAAACAGCAAACAACAAAGTCAAAATAAACAATTTGCCAGAAAGGATAGAGGAACAAGATGTCATTTGAATCTTTGGCCAGCGCAAATGTATGTGGCAAGGCCATAATTTCATGGTGAACTGCGAATATCCATGAGACCACCTGACTGCAACACCTGCTTTCATATTTCCTCTGGACAACTGATGCTAATGAAGAGAAACGAGAAAGTGGAGAAAAAAATACTACAACAATGTTAAAGAGTCCAAGTAATATGGACATACTTTATTAGGACTACAGTTTCTGGAAGAGTTCCCGTATGTACAACTCCAATTGCAACGGGAGACACGTCATTTCGCTCATTCTTACGACCATCAGTTGTGGCCAGGTCGATTCAACCAACTCATGCAAAAATATACATTCACTCTTCCACGTGTTATCCTACATTTCTTGGTTCTAACACAATGCTCGTCAGTAACTTTGCCGCCTGTTGGAGCCTGGGTATTGACTGCGTCTACTCAAGGAGTCAGAGAGGAGACAAAGGCATTACTTAATGTTTCCAACGGTTTGGTCGTCAGATAACTTAGTATTCGTTTGAACTGACAGGATCCTTTTTATCCTACAAAGTTCCAGGAGAACCTCAAGACGAGCCATTTCCAACTCTTAGTTCTCTACTTAAGTGACAAAGACTTTTTCCACTATTGTGATTATTTAAGTTTTCTAATGTTTGAGTGTACGATATCAACCTTCAGCTTCGAAATTTTACATTCTGTGAAATCCCCTCGAGACTTGCATTGAGTTTTTCTAGCGATAGCTTAACGCTTCGCTTGGATTTCCGAGAAGCCTTCCCTGTCAATGGAAAAAAATACGTATTTAAGTGTTCCCTACAAATTGTTCGAGTTTTCTTTAAAAGTTTTGCGACCTCCGAAACTCCGTCTTCGCTTGAGTTTTCCTTCACTTCCTCCCTGGCTTATTTTCATCGTTCTTCTTGTTTCTTATATCTTAGTTATATCGGGAATCATATATGATGTCATAGTTGGCCCGCCAGCCATGGGCACAACCATAGATCCAGTAACTCGGACGTTGAAGCCCGTGGCTTTTGCACAGGGAAGAATAAACGCACAATACGTTATTGAGGGTCTCTCAGTTGGTTTTTTCTATGCCTTGGGAACTGCCGGAATCATTTTATTGGATGTTTCGTCTACGTCCACCTTGTTAAAAGAATACCAAGTTTATTGTTGGATTCTTGCTATGCTGTTGTTGTTCGGTTTTTATCGGATGATGATTGTCTTTATTCAAATGAAGTTACCAGGTATGTTTTATTTTCATTATTTTTTAACATTCATTCTTTTCTTAAGGATATCTTGAGTTTCACTATCAGTAAAGCTCATCAAGGTGCTCTTTTGGATCGGAGGAGATGAGAAATATTTTTGTTGCATTGGGCAGTTTTTATGGCGCTCTGCGGTTGCGTCGTAGCATATGCGTTCAGTACCTTCAGGTGTTGTAAAAATTTTCAAAACAGAATTGTTTATTCTTCTTCGTTTTCACACTGTTGGAATAAGACCCATTTGACTCGCTTACACTCGTTGCTTCTTTTCAAGTCCGCTACCTGGCACTGGTGTCGTGTTACTCGTCACTGCTCTTTGCCTTGCACGAATGTTAGCAACAATGGAAAGTTTAAATGCTGTACGAGCACAGAAGAGGAATTGAAGTTACAACAAGCCCCTGCTGTGTGCAAGGAGGAAGTCGGTAGTGATCGGGACAAAGAAGATTTAGCAAAAGTTCGCATCAAAACGATACTAGAGCAAGGCGAAAGAATGGTGGACAAAAACGTAACTATTCGTGGCTGGGTGCGCTCCATTCGGGATCAGAAGAAGTTTGCCTTTCTAGTTGTAAATGATGGTTCGTGTCTGAGTGGACTCCAGGTGTTTGTCGAAAGTACTTTGCAATCATACGAGAAAGTAAAGTCTTTGCTGACAGGTAGTTCGGTTTCTGTTAGTGGGAAACTAGTTCACAGGTGAGGCGAAAGCTCATTATCGGTACTTTTATTAAGTTATCAGCAGTATCGGTAGAGGACAGCAATACGAACTTCAGGCGGATGACGTTCACATATATGGGACTTGTGATGCTTCTTACCCACTTCAGAAGAAAAGACATTCTTTTGAGTACTTGAGACGGATAGCTCATCTAAGGCCTCGAACGAACACGTAAGATTAATATTTCGACTCCTATCGCGTTCTTGACTGATTTCTTCTCTCAGTTTTGGAGCAGTAATGAGGGTGAGATCAATGTTAGCCTTTGCAACGCATTGCTTTTTTCAAGAGAACGGTTTCGTTTATATTCATTCACCAATTATTACTGCTTCAGACTGTGAAGGCGCTGGTGAAATGTTTCGAGTTCTTACTGAACCAGCAAAGAGTTTGAACAACTCAGGAAAGGAAGGCACAAGAGAGTTTTTTGGAGTTCCTACATTCTTAACTGTATCTGGGCAACTATCTGCCGAAGCGTATTCCTGTGCACTACGAGACGTCTATACTTTTGGTCCAGCATTTCGAGCCGAGTATAGCAATACAACGAGGCACTTGTCAGAATTTTGGATGGTAGAACCCGAAATGGCTTTTGCTGATCTACAAGCTGATATGACAAATGCTGAGTCTTATGTGAAATTTGTTATTCGCTATGTTCTAGAGAAGTGTAAAGAGGACATGGATTTTTTCGATCGTTTTATAGAAAATGGATTGACTTCTAGGTTACACAATTACGTCGAGAAGCCATTTATCAGGATATCCTATACAGAAGCTATTGAAATCCTCAAAAAAAGTGGGAAGTCTTTTCAGTTTCCTGTAAACTGGGGGGAAGATTTGGCAACAGAACATGAGCGTTATTTGGCAGAAGAATATTTCGATCATCCTGTATTTGTCTTTAACTATCCTGCCGGGATAAAAGCATTTTATATGAGGAATAATGATCATGATTCTGGAAAAACTGTTGCTGCGATGGATCTCTTAGTGCCGAGAATAGGAGAGCTTATCGGCGGTAGTGAACGAGAGGAGAGATTAGAAGTCTTGGAACAGAAATTGCATGAACTTGGTCTGGAGGCAGAAAACTATTGGTGGTATTTAGACTTGAGACGTTTCGGAAGTGTTCCGCATGCTGGTTATGGGTTGGGTTTTGAGCGATTAGTCCAATTTGTGACTGGTATGGAAAACATTCGGGATGTCATTCCTTTTCCAAGATTTCCTGGGAGTGCAGAATTCTAGATAAATACTTTCGGTTTTTATGTATACTTCTTGTGGTACAAGTATCAAGATTATTGTCGTAATCTCTCCTTACCCTGTGACATGTCTGCTTCTTCATTACTTATTTGTTTCCTCTTTGTGGCAGTTCAGTTTCCATCACTCAGTACTAATTCATTTTGACGTTGCGAGACATATTTTCATCTTGTGCTTCGAAACGTGTTGTTTTGATTTCAAAAGGACAAATTATGGAGTATCAGAGAGGTAGTGATATGGCTGCTGCTATGAAGAGGACACAAAAGTATCGTTGAGTTGGATGGGACCGGGCGGGTCTGAACCCTCTTTTCTGTTTTTGTCCTTTTCCTTTCCGAGAACTCAAGGCGGGTTGAAAAATTGGAGCCCGCCCGTCCAAGTTCCAAACTTGAAATTTGAATTCGATTTGAGCCCGAGTTTTTGAATTTAAGTTTCGTTTGGGAGAGCGGTCTGTTATCCTATCATTTTCCGTCATGATATATAAACGACCTTGCTACTGGGACCTCAAAGATATAATATCTACTTCGGAAGTAAGTTTTTCTATACCTTGTAACTATTGGTAGCTTATGTAATTTCAACAGAAAGTAAGATCTGTGTTACAAACGGACTTGGAAAACCTGGAACACCTAAGTGAACTCACTAAAATAGAGTATCCAGAAGATATTCAATGGGAGAGATTCAGAAAGCTAGCATCGTTGGAAGGAAAAAAGTTGAAGAATGAATGCGATGAAGAGCCGAGTGTCTCTGAATGTACTTCAAAGACATTATCTGAAGTAGACAATGACAGCGAAGAAGTTATCTCCGAAAGAACCTCATCAGTAAAAGATGAAGAAAAAAGTAGTCAGAAACTGCCTGCTGGAACGCGTGTAGAACTGCCGTTTTGGTTAGCAGAAACTTTGGCTGTCCGTAATTTTGTTAATTTACAAATGCCACATTCATATGGATCACGAACGAGGAAGGATATTATTGCAGATGCAACTTTTGTTAGTTTGAAATCCAAAGCATCTTTTTATTATCGATATGGAAACCAACTTGCACAGTGTCTAGGAGATCATGATTTGAGAGAGAGACTTTTGTACGCTTTTGCGAATCGGTACAGAAAAATTTTGCAAGTGTCGCACAGCATTATGACTATTCAAAGTCAGCAACGATCAAAGAGTGAATCTCAACAAGTTGGACTAACTTCGATACCTAACAGTTTGTCGGAGTTCATTAAAAAGTTGGATGACTCGGAAAGAGAACTTTTAGCCGTTGCAATAGACAGCAGTTCAAGGCTCCAAGAATGGCGAACGAGGAGCTTAGGGAATCGAGAGAAAGATTCTTATCATTCCGGGAAGAGGGTTCGAGAGTTTGAAAGCGCCGACTGGAAGCCTATGGAGAAGCTTTCTAGAACTCGAGAGAAGGGAAGTGTTTTAACTGAATTGTCACTTAACGAACAGAATAGAAGAGCCAGTCATGTGTTTGGCTAAACTTTGTAAAATGAAAGAGAAGGAATACTAGTGAAGGATTCTCCCAGTTCGGCTTTGGACAATTGACAAACTTTCATCCATGCTATGTACGAATCTGTAACTCTAAACATACAAGTTGCGTAGATATAGTGAAACGTTTCAATAATAATATTTTATATTCATAAACAAACTGTCACGACAAAAAAGGTTCATCAAATATTGGTTTGGAATCAGACGAAAACAAGCTTGTGTGCAAAGACTGCTCTCCTTCATAAAACACGACACCTTTCTAAACTGCTCCTGGATGGCGTCAACTACATATTCACAGTCAGTCTTTGAAAAAAAGGAGAACAAGTCGAAGTGGATGCTCAGATCTCATAATCCAATTTACCCTCATCGACTCGATAAAGCCGAGTCTGGGTATGAACACTATGTATCCTCCTTGCAATGTACAATCTTTTTAAAAAAAACAAACTTACCGAAAATAGTCAAGCTCAATTATTCCCAAGGTTCATTCTTTGGCCTCTTTTCTTCGTCTATTTGATGAAAATGAATAGAAAAATGAACCGAAAAAAGTCAAAAATGCTCCAAGCCAGTAGCCTTTCGTCAAATGATGATTGAAAAAATAATAGCTCACCAACAAACTTAGCAACTTTCTCACACTTAGTGCCATTTGAAGGGCAACTGCATTCACTTGAGCGCTTAAAGCAAAAACAAAACGAATGCAAAACACTTGTGTCACCAAATTTAACAACAAGAACACCAAAGGTTCGCCACTTATCCGAGACTGCGAAAATAGACCATCCTTTGCTAAGGAAACAAGTTGCTTTGCTTGGAATATATAACCAGTCAATGAAAATAACTGAATGTAGAATAACAATTCTTCGGAAGCTTCTGCTTTGTTCTCCTGATGATTTAAAACTTCCTCCTGAACAATACTCATCAGAGGATTCAGAAAAGAGCAAACTAATATACAAACAAGCCCTTTTACGGAACCTCGCTCATCAAGGTCCAATAGTTTCTCCACGGGATTCGGCCTTGTTGCCCAAGAAACTATAAACAAGCCAGAAGAAGTAACAAGAACAAAAAAGACTTCCCAAAAGTAAACAGGCTTTTTTTGAAAAACAAGAGAACATAGGAACGTCATTAAAAGTGAAGAGGAACGGAAAACTATATATAAAGGCACTGAAATTCCATACTGAAGACTCCATATGTTTAAAGACTATAAAAATCTTTCAGTAACAAGACCGCAAGCAACCGACAGCACATTACACTGCTCATATAGTATAAAAAAGAACAGAATCCGATAGCAGCAAAAGGAACCTTTCTTCTCTGCCTACAACGCTTGGGAAAAGACAATAAAACAATAATCAAAGTCTGTAGTAGTGTGATCCAATCACCCATACGTGAATCTTTGCTTCAAAATGCCTTAACAGATATCTTTCAAAAAGGACTCTTTACATACCCTAAAAGTGCTTCCAAGGTCAACATATTCGTTGAACAGCTTGTCCAAAGTCCAAAAACCAAGGCAGCTAATTTCAACATTGTTCGTTTCAATAATACATCAAGAATGATCAGGCGGCAAGATTTCTCCTCTTTTCGGGGGTCTTCGTTCGAGTTTCCTTTTCTGATTCCTTGAAGGACTTGGCAAACTTAAAATCCAATCCGGCAACTGCGCACCACACGCCACAATGAAATTAGCGATGGGCCTTAGCATTTCTCTATCTTCTTCTCCAAAGAAGCTAATAGCAACTCCTTTTCGTCCAGCTCGTCCAGTTCGACCAATACGATGTATATAGGTATTTAAGGAAGTTGGAAAGTCATAGTTAATAACTGTCCGAACACATCGGAAATCCATTCCCCGGCATAACAAGTCGCTGGTAACAAGAGCCGTAACGATACCTTTCTTAAAGTCGTTCACTGCGCGAACTCGGTGTTCTTGAGAACAGTCTGCATGGATATAGGAAGCGGAAATCTTCATTCTTTCAAGCAAACGAGACAAATCTGTCACTCGCTTCTTGTCTTGTACAAATATCAGAACTGGAGCAGCGATACCGTTACGAAACAGTTCCTCCAGCGCAAATCTTTTTCCAGCCTCGTTCCCTGTGAACTTTAGTTGTTGGTCTATCGTATCAATACAACTAAAGGAACCGTTTCCGCTTCCCTTTCCTACAATAATACGAACAGGATCGTCAATAAAGGTTCGGGCCATGCTCTCGACTTTGTCAGGCAAAGTTGCAGAAAAGAGGTGTTTGTAAACACTGTTTGACGAGCAATAAGAAAGAATCTCGTCAATCTTATTCCAGTTAGTAATATTACTGAAAGTTGAAAATGCATTACCTGTTCAAGAAACTGCTCCTCAAACATTTTGTCAGCTTCATCAATAACTAGATCTGATAAGCCAGATAAGTCCACTTTGTCTTGCCTTAGAGCACTTAGCAACGAAAATGGGGTCGCAACTATAATATCAACTGTTAGAATGTCACTATCACTTGCGACCTTGCTCGTTAAACTGTAACTTTCAATATCTAAATCAACTGTTGTGCTTCTAATCACGCGCTCCGTTTGAAGAACCAATTCCTTTGTTGGTTCCAAAATGACTGCATGCAACGACTTGTTGTTTCCTAGACACTCACTGCGATGCTTGAGTAACTTGATTATGATAGGAATAACAAAGGCAAGCGTCTTTCCACTTCCGGTCATTGAGCAAGCCAGTACCTGCATGTCGTTAAGCATGCAAGGTATAACCTGTCGCTGAATTGGTGTAGGCTCACGATAGCCTGAAGACTCCAAAAGGTTTAGGAGTTTCTCGGATGCGCCAAATATTGTCTGCAAATCCTGAAAATGAAGCAACAAACTAGGAGAAAATACTTCCTTGTTCAATCGTATACGTAGACGTTTTCGTATATATTTTTCTATAAACATCCTAGTATTTTGGTCTGGTTCCAGCTCTGTCAAACCAAAGTCTCTCAAAGAATAAGAACTTTCGTCTGGGCCAAGTCAACTACTGATAGGAAGCTGAAAACGAGCACTTACTTGTATCCGAACCAGATTTCTTCCTCTTGAAAGTTTCATTGCTAATGTCTACCTTCCTCTTCCTACTAAACATACATGTCGTGCCTGCAAACAAAGTGCGTGCAATTTGCTCCATTTGCTCCTCCTCCAATCGCCGATCAAAATAGTCAAAAGGTCCACAAAAGTTTACGTTTTGCATTGTTTGTTTATTTATGATCAACTACCTTTTCTTCATCTTCATTCTACAGTTCTTTCAATTATCCTCGTTACAAAATGAAGTTTCTTAAGTAGTTTTGTCTTATTGGACAACACATTCAAAGTACGGCTAAGTTAGATGCTGTTGAAAGTGTAGTTCGTTCGTTACTACAAGACAGGCAATGACAAAAAGTAACAGTTTATTCAAAAAAGAACACTCTACTTTGCGACTTTGCGCATTTCACAAGTGTTCTAGTAGTAGTAACTACTGCTAGAAGAAGATTCACCGTAGTAGACAATTTCTGAAGGAGAAACTTCCTGGGTAACTTGCTGACATTCTTCATACTCGACACAATACGACTCTTGGACGTACTGGCATTCTTGCTGAGTAACCTCCTTATACTTTTGGCATTGGTAGTAAACCTAGTCAAGAGTCGTGAGATAATGTTTCTCATATATGAGACAGTAACTTACTTGTTGGGACTCGTACTGACCACACTGGTAAGTAGTTGAAACCTGCTCATAAGTTTGACAAGGATAGCTGTACTCCTTCTTCTTCTCTTGAGAACATTGATAAGTTTCATAGGTCTGTACTGGAACCCAGCAGTATGAGGTGCATTGTTCCTCATACCATCTCTGAGGAGCAGCTGCTCGGTAATAATAGCTGGAGGATGATTCGCCGTAGTAAGAAGTATATTGAGCGGATACAGTTTCCTGAACATATTGCTCGGTACTGACTGCATAGGAAGTTTGTTGGGCATAAGCACAGCAGGTTTGAGTATAAGTAGTCACGGCCTTGCTGCATTGAGATGGTACGCTAGTGGTGGTGTAGGTGCTGCAATAGGTCCATGTAGGAGATTGGGTATAAGTACTGCACTGGCTTGGGACAAAGGTTTGCACAGTCTTCGAGCATTGGGTCCAGTATGGGCTCTAAACACAACATTAGAGGAATTCTTATAGAGACAGATACAGCATACCTGTGTGGTTACGGAAGTGCAGACTGGACTCTGATAGTATGCATACTGTTTACATACTTGTTGGCACTGTTGCTGTTGTTGGGTTTGCTGAGCATATCCCCATCTCTCCTCTGAAACTACGTCGGCTGCAACTGCGGCAGCGATAAGGAAAGAGAGAAAGAGGCAACTCAGAGCAGTCTTTGCAACCATTGTCCAAGCACAAAGAATATAAGGAAGAGCTTTGCAAACAAGAATACAAAAAAGTTGTTGTAGAAGAGTATTCTATTTAAAGGCAAAAGTGTCGTTTCTAGAATCGACAAAACGACAAACAACTCTTTCTGATTGGTTGTAGAACATCGTTTCTACTGCGAAGCGACAAAAGCCAACTTTATCAGTGGTCCGTTTCCTTCCAGACGAACTTTGCCCACGTCCATCGATTGTTGAATAGTCATGTACAATGGAAAATCTGCTGCTTCATCGATCAATCGACAGGCTAAAAATAGTAACAACACAAAATGTTGCCATTTGGCAAATGGGCAGACTTTTACAATTCGGCGTCGATTAAGCCCAATTCACCCCAACGTTCTCATTGTTTCGAGTTTATACCAACTGCAACCACCAAGGACATTGTATAGTTTGTAAAACGATGCAAAGGTTTTGGACTCACGTTTGTATCTTGTGAACCAACAGCTCGGGTCGTCTAGAGACTTTTTCATACAAACTATGAGAAAAGTATTTCGCGGTTTAGAATCAGTGAAGTTGTGCACTATGTAGTTTGCAGTTGCCCAGCAAGCACCAGAAGATTAGTTTGTCGTGCTTTTGCATCATAATGCTCTACTTTGTGGTCCCTTTTGCGCCTTCAGAAAAGGAACAAACACACAGCGGAAACACCTTATTTGTAGGCGACAGGAGAACGCGGTCCTGGGCCAATCTATGAATAATAAGACTCTTATTACAGACTCAAGAATGAAAGGCTAGCAGTCCATGCTCAGCTGCTTACTTCTACCAACCAGTTGTGCAAGTTTCTTGTATGTTTCTGGAAATGCGAATTTTCTTGTTTTTGTTTCCTGTTTGCTTTGGTCACCAACGTGCGGCGAGATTTGTGAATCGAACAAGTGCTGTTGCAAATTTCATCAAACACTCTTACTGTTAATGCATAGGGTTTATTTGAGTCGCGATCTTCTCAGAATGTTTTGAAGTATCTTTCCTTAAGAATGACGGTTGTATCCAGGTATTTGCCAGTAGTCTGCTTTGGCTCGAGCTTCGAGGAGAAAGAACCTTGCAAGTCAAAGCAACTTAACCTCGATAGTCATGGCACGACAAAGGATGATAGACTTGTCTTAGATGGCATTTTAGACTAGTGCACTTGAGAAAATTTGACCAGTTCGCTTTAAAGTCGATGTGGAAGAGAAAATAGAAGACTCTATATTTCAAAGATGACCCACTTCTGGTGGATTCCAAGTTTATCTTAACAACTTGATGTGAACGATTCACATGAAATGAACAGTCTCATGTTGCCTCAATTGGTTAAGGTTTTTTTCTAGCATTGATTAGGTTTCTTTACAATGGAAAACCGCGATAAAAGTTTGTGATAAATACAGCAGAAAGTACAACAACAGAGTTTTATAACTAGGAATATTTGTCAAAATTTGCGCTCTGTGAAGATACGACTGGAGTTTTATAACAACTACTACAGTCTTGATATATCTTTTGCCCTTCACGAATACATAAATGAGTAGCGAAAAGACACTATTCGCAAAAGTTCCACGACAAGAGTTGTAAAGATGGATTAAAGTTAAAGCGAAGAGTTCGATGTCGTATTTGGTGGAAAGCATGAAAAGTCTAAGGCACATACAAAATGTCCACGAAAACTTCAAGTAACAATCTATAGTGCCTTGACAGAAGACATAGTTAATGAGTCATCTCTCTCTTTCCTGTAAAATTTTAATGTTAGAAACTTCTTGATTGTTATCACAATTCTCCGTGGCTTGAATTCTAAAGAGAGAAGTGCAATCAAACTCCGAATTCAGATATATGTCCTAAGACAAAGGTTATAGAATATACGCAATCTGTTGTGTTCTTTATCTCGAGAAACATACGTTCTTGGTTTTCTGTTGTAACTTTGAAGAATCCGAAGCTGTTGGATTGCGCAGGGTCAAGTGACTTGTATGAAAAGTACCAGAGCAAGATTGCAACTGGAGCATAACAGTATTGCGATTCACTTGTTCAGTTCATTGCTTGCATGCTTCTTACGAGTCAAACAGCGATTCGTAGAGACACCAACGTTATCTATTCGTCAAGCCTAGGTGTCGCCTAGTGGAAAGAGATAAGGTTATGCTGTTAAGATTTGCATTGTGATGTAGCTTGAAAAGATGCTATATTGCTACAAAGTCATTTTGTAGAGTTTCCGCTGTCGTTGTCCTTGTGACAAAGAGAGGCCTGAAGCTATACCCACTGTGTAGTTCAAAAGCATACACCGATACATTATCAACAACTATTGTTGTAGGTAACATAAAAGAGTTTATCGCGCACAACAACTATTCTCGGTGAATCAAATATCTGTGTACGTCCATAAGCATTTTACTAGTCCTTGGAGAGAAATAAACAAAGCTGAAAATAGTACAAATACTATTGATTTTGTTCCATGGACTACGCATTCTTGCAATATGATGATATTTTATCTTTCTTATTCACAGTGAGAGAGATAAAGCAATACCATGAAAAGTCCTCAAAGTAGCACAGGTTTCATTTTTCATTTTCACACTAGTCTTTGCTCTTCTTCGTGTTGCATAAAAGGACGCACCCTCATGTAAAATACTATAAAAGCGCGCCCTTCTGTTGGCCAAAACCTTTCGTGGTTTTTTTGTCTCATATGTACGCTGCTGCGTCAAGCGAGGAGAGCACTTGCGGTATATCTATAAAGCGGGAGCAAGTGTTCGATCCAGTGACTGTGAAGATAGACAACAAGTATGCCAACGCTTCGTTGGAAGACGTGCCCAACCTTGCGGCAGAGTGTTCGATAACTAGGATTTCAGAGTTGTTGGGAGAAAAAGTAATTGGAAGGGAAGATTTTTCTGCCGAGTACTCGCCAATGAAGGCGCTTGAGTTTTTCGCGGAAGAAGTTTGGTGAAAAGAGGCATCCATATATAAAAGGGATTCGTTCTTCGCTTTATAACAACACAAGAATCGTATTTGATTGTCTGGCTTCCCCGTTTTCATTTTCTTAATAAAGACATAAACTCCATTTTAATCATGACACTAGCATCATGAGTGACAAGACAGATAAGGGAGGAATAGAAACTTTATACGTCCTAGCAGGTGATGCCATCCAGTAGTCATGGAGGAATCTAGAGCGAAGTGATATAGGAAAGCTAGAAGAGTAGTTGTAGCAGTAGCAACAGCATTCAATTTATGTCATCCCTAAAGGCATTTCTACATTCTTTTTCTTCTTTTAAGACATCTACACTAATAGGAACAAAATAAGCATTTGGAACTTTTCGACCAATAATATTATTGAGCGCGCGAAACATTACTCAAGTAATGGGACATAATGAAAGTTTGATACGAATGAGAAATTCTAGTTATTTATGCCGTACCAAAAAACATGGATAGAACTAGAGTTTGGAACACTTATTGAACTGGACATGTCACATGAACTAGCATGGTTTCTATGCGAATGGGAATAGGTTCTTGTTGTCTATCTAATGTGAGCAAGTGCTGTGCTCTATACCAAACTACGGATATCTCTAAAGTCTGGAATTAGTACTTTGCCAAGTTTTGAAAGAGCCATAGTCATTGGGCTCTGCAAGGTTTGCCTCTCTGTCTTTCAGAGGAACGTTGCAGAAATGCGCCACATGGGACATTTTCATGATGGTGTATATCGGAATACTATCCAATGAGGGCATCAATTTAAATATAACAAACTCTTTCTTAAACAAAAAGAGTTCTTTTCCATATGCCATCGTTCGTTTATTTTGCTAAACTTGAGAAATAAACGTGGCAGCACTTAATCCGCGCCTTCCCAGAGACACAACAAATGATTGTGGCATCCGTTTGGAACGAAGCTTGACAAATTCCCGACAACTTGCAGAGGTTTGGAATAAGGCTTAACAAAGACGTATACTCTTTGCTATGGAAAAAATATTGCAAGTTACTCCAAAGGAACTCTCCTTTCGTCTGGAACTGAACAAACCCCTTGTTCAAACTCTTAAGCTGAAGAATATTTCTGAAGAGACACTTGCCTTTAAGGTGAAGACGACACAACCCAAAAGGTACTTTGTTAAGCCAAATGCAGCAGTAATTGGACCAGGACAGGAGATACAAGTTTCTATTGTGTTGCAGCCCTTACCAGAATTACCTCCAGACGCAAACAGTTGCCGTGATAAGTTTCTACTACAAGTGATCAAAGTAGACAAGGGAGCAGAATCCGACGTTCAGGCCTTGTGGAAAAATGTGTCGCCAGACGTTTTATATCAACAAAAGTTTCGTGTAAGCTTTGTAACGGGAGATAGTGTGGCGCCAGACGACTTGAGAACGAGACGGAGTGATACGAGCATAACATCAACAGGTTCCAATAACGATGACAACTTTGAAAGCCTTAAAGCTGACAATATTGGAAATTTAAGAGAGCAAAGTAATAATACTGCGGAGAGAGACTCAAAGTGGAGTAATCAAGCCTCAGGTGTCACTGAGGGACAAAACAAACTTGTGGAAACTGGTGCAAATTCCAAGCAAGTTGCTTTCTTTTGTGATATTTATTTTTCTCATAGTGTTGACTAGGACGACGTCGCCGACGTCAGGAAGTGCGGATGAGTTGAATGCAGAAGAAAGATATCAACTAGCTCTTGAACGCATAAGCAGTCTGTTGAAAGAAAAACAAACTTATGAGGCAGAATTGGCAAAGCTTCGCTCTTCATTAGACGAGCAAATGAGCAAAAGCTCGGAACCGACGCAAAGTACGTATTTTACTTAATTTCTATTTCAGATGATTTGATTGATATGATGAAAAGGTCATAACAAGTCTTCGGGAAAGTTATCTCTCTCTTACTTACAGATATTCATTCTCTTAATGGTCAGTTTTCTATTAGGAAAAGTTCTTTGAGCTACTGTTTTATAGTATTGATAAAATATTCAAGCTATTTCTGCTGCATTCAACTAGTTACTTACATTTCCTTCCTATGAGAAACATTGTTTCTATCGAACCAACTGTAAGCTATTCAAAAGGTTCTTTTAGAATACGTTGGTTTATACTCGTTCATTGGTAGTGTCTGCACATATGACTTAAGCAACGGTTTCTTGTTTTTCAGCTTCTACAGGGACATAAGTTGGTAAAGGAGGCACTTTGTTCGGTTCGAAAGGCTTCTTTTTGGCATCTCGCACTCTTACCCAGCTTCCTCTATGTCCAGGGACTGCACCGTGCAAGTATAAGAGGTTCCTCTCAGCATCTACCCGAAGCACTTCCAAACTTTGAACTGTAACTCTCTTTCTACCCATTTTGCCCGCCATCTTTTTACCTTTTGGTGTTTCTTGAGGTCTAGCACGTCCACCTCCAACAGAGCCAATTTTTCGATGTGCCTTACTGACACCGTGAGACGCACTTTGACCAGCAAAGCCCCATCTTCTCATTGCTCCTTGAGTGCCCTTTCCTTTGGAGGTACCAATAACATCGACATATTGTCCAACAACAAAGTGGTTCGCAGTAAGTTCAGTCCCAATAGGAACTATGGCATCTTCCGTTACACGAAATTCAGCAAGTTTCTTCTTCGGCTCAACTCCATTGTATGCAAAATGCATCCTAAGGAACTTACGCATTTGATATGGACGTTCGAGACCTGCTCCAACTTGAAGACCAACTCTCCCCTTGCTGTCCTTCACTGGATTCACATACACGACCTGACACCTATCAATAACAACAACTGTACAAGGATGCATGATCCCTTGATCGTCCCAAAACTGCATCATTCCTGCCTTCCTAGCCAAAACTCCCGTTCGGGTCGTCGAACGGAAGCACGCCGAGACCTTGGGATCCGGAGCAAGTTCCTTAGGCACCAACTTTCCATGTGCAAGTTCCTTAATTTTTAGCAGGTCTGCAACTGCTTTAGGCCTGTTTATATTGAAATTGTGCAATTCGTGTTTGAAAATAGTTGATGGACCCAAAGCGTGACGAGACACTGGAAATAAAGACTGTTGTAAAACCTTATGAATTGTAACAATACTGCTTTTCCGAGCTAGCATTGTCGAATCACAACGAAAGAATCAATATACTTCTCACAAACAAGCCTCGAAGGACTAAGGTTGCCTCTCTCAAAAGCTCCGAGCTTGCATCACGATATCATCGACGCCCACCAACAAAACAAATTCCCAAACGGAGTTGAGCTCGAAGACTTCAAACGGTCTTTGTCCTGCAGGAAACTATCCAAAACTAAAGCAAAGTTCTTATGTGTAGTTCCAAAAGAACTTTATCTTCACGTAAAAGATCCAATTCTGCGTATTCTTTGCATTGCACATAAGAATATATTTGTTTTGTTTATTTTAAGTCCTCCTGTCGGTCGAAAAGCTACTTGGCTTCTTCGTATCAATAACCAGCCTTGTACCTCCTTACGCTATGTGAATGTTTGCTTTCTTTAGCAGTGTCGAAAGAGTTCCATTCTCAAACAATTCCATAGTTTCACTACAACCTCCAATATGTTGCTTCGAAATAAACACATTCGGGACTGTTCTCTGGCCGGTCTTTTCCAACAACGCCGCCTGAATATGATCTCCAATATCCATCTATTCCAATATATAGAGCATAAGGGCAACTAAAAAGGATGCAACATACCTGGTCCAAATCATATGCTTTAAAAGGGACTTGAAGACTCTGAAATAGTCCCTTAACTCTGGCGCAATATGGACACCACGACTTTGCGAAAACGACAACAGAGTCCTTCTCAACTGCTTCCTCCACAAAACGACTCGCTTCCTTAGAAATATTCGAAGAGGTGCAAAACAGCCTACAACCCGAAGAAGGTCTTTTTCTCTGGATTTCCTGTAAGGCTAAAGGCGACCAAAACGGCGAGAACTTCGAGCCAGTAAACGTGGAAGCTTCAAAGAAACTCGTATAAGGTACTCCTTCTCGAATACTCCACAAGGTTCTTCTGCATACCAGTCTGTCTGTTACAACACGACGAACAGGATAACAACTCTTCACCAAATGAGAAACGAACGCCATGCCTCAGAAAATTTGTCAACAGGAGACTGACGAGTATGTTGCGATATCGTTCATTATTATACTTTGTTGGAACACATGGCATAAGCAAAGGGTTTATGAGAGCTCAGAGATACAAGGAATATTCAGTTTTTAAGTGTAGCTGTCCATCACTTCAATTCGTTCGATATGTACACTTTAAGTCGAAACTTTTTGGAAACCAAACTCGTTGGAAAAGTTTCGTTTGGCCTCTCGTTAGTGTTCCACTGATATGTTCCGGCTGTTTTGTGTTGAAAGCAACGATGCAAGATGACAAATCAGAAACAGTTGTTTCCTCCTTGCTTCCAAAAGGTCAACAGAAGCTTGAAGACCCTGATGATTCCGTTTCTTCAGCGAAAAAAGTTCCCAAGTCTCGAGACTCCACTGTTATATTATCAGGGCTGTTTTTTGAAATAAGTTTGGGACTGACAGGTTCTTTATTTGCTTGGAAGTTGGGTTTACCTGTATTTGGCAAAGGTTTCCATATCTCACCTTCCATCTTTTTACAGGGAGCAATAGCTTCTGTACCTTTGTTAGGTTTTGTCTATGTCTTGGAGCAGTTACCTTTTCAGTGGCTTAAAGAAACGGCCTCACAAACTCAGCGCATAATTGCAGAAGTTTTCCTTCCTAGAAGTAGCCCTGAAATCGGCTTGCTTTGTGCTTGTACAGGATTGGCAGAGGAAGTTGCTTTTCGTAGTTTTCTGTACAGCTGGTTGGTTTCTAGAATGCACCTTTCTGCAACTCAAGGACTGATAGTGTCCAGTGTGGTGTTTGGTCTATTTCATCCTGTTTCTCCGGCATATGTGTATATTGCCTCACTTGCAGGCTCTTATTTTGGTTTTTTGTATATAGTGAGTGGAAACAATATTGTAGTACCTGCCGTTGCACATGCAGTCTATGACTATGTTATCCTCGAAATATCTCGATATCAAATGATTCAAAAGAATTCTAATTTGTCAAACAAAGACAAAATGGAATAGACTTGTGTGTCTTTGTTTTCTAGTCGGATTTTGTTCTGTTCAGGAAATGGAAAGAAAGGGGAAGCAACAACATGAAAATGACATGTTTGGGAAGTTGGCTCATTCTTTTAATCTTTTTATCTCGAAAGCAAAATATTTTTGCGCAAGATTGTGAATAAAAATACAATGGTTTCCTATAGTCGTATTAGATAACCTTTGAGAAATTCCTGAGCATTTCCTGTGGCGACACCACAAGATGGATTTTTTGGAAGACCCAGCGACTTGTGAAGAAGAAGAAGATGGCGAAAGCTCAAACTTGTCGAAAGGAAAAAAAACGGAACCTATTCCACTACCAAGTAGTTCAAGAGCTGCATCCTCACTTCCTACTCAATCAGCCCCCAGTGATTATGTTCGGATTCTTAGTGAGTCCTTTCAGGCTATAGGAACAGCTTCTGTACCCTCTTCTTCCTTTCGTTGGAATCCACGTCGAGGAAATCAGGTTCTTCAGTATCGAAGACCCGGTCGTATACTAGAAATAGCACTACCTATGCAGGAACCTGGACCCTATGAAGTCGTTATACAAGTCACCCACGCTGGTGTTTCGCAATATGATTTAAAGGTTGTTTCTGACGCGTTTCCCTTTGTAGCCAAAATAGTGCCAGGGAGGGAAGTAACAGGAAAGATAGTTGATATAGGGAAGAACGTGACACACGCAACTATAGGTGACACAGTTGTGGTGGACCCAGAATATACTTCGGTTGCAGATGGAGCTTCGAATTCACTATCTATTCAGGAACGCAAGGCACTTGGAATGACTCATAATGGGGGATGGGCACAATACCTTTTAGTCACAGGTATTCAAGTGCATAGAATACCTCAGGATCTCCCCGGTCCATGGGCTGCTATGATTTATGAAGTGGCTTGTATTGTTAATGCGTGGAAGAAGATTCAACCAGTTTCAGAAGCTGATAAGATTTTGATCCTTTGTAGTGGTATTTCGGGTATCTTATGGGGACTCTATCTACGACTAAAGAATTTTGACGTGGAAATTTGTGAGTGTCAAATGAACAACTCTCTGTCCATGCAGCACTTAGACTTCACAGTTGTCAATAGAGAAAGTTTAGAAACCGGTGCGGGAAGTTCACTTGTGGACTATGATATCATCGTGGATACTAGTGGAAATTATCAGTTGATGGACTTGGCATTTCAGTGGCTAAAGCCTATGGGAAAGTTCTTACTCTACGGTTTGCCTTCGGGTTCTAGTCATTCAAACAAGTGGTGTCTTCGTGACATACTAGACAAGGAAGCAACCATTTGTGGCTCCATTTCACACAGCAGAGAAGGTTTCGCAGAAGCAGTTCATGCCGCGAGGAAACTATCAAAATATTCATTAGAGAGTTTAGGTGTAAACTTGTATTCCATATCAGATTATCAGACTGCCCTTTCTGACTTGAAAAGCGGACGATGTACTAAAGTAATATTCACTGTACAGGATCCAAGTAGACGTAGTTTTTTGTCATCTCCCAGTTCTCCGCTCTTGTCACCTTTTGATCCTCCAAAATTTCAAGTTCCTCATTTGTATTTATGATGGACGCCGTGAATACTGTAGATATACATATGGGAAACAGTATTTGCAAAGTATGAAAACTTTAGAACGTTTAGGATGGAAATGGACGAGCAACTATCTTTATGTACAAGATTTGCAGACACCAAAAACTGCAAGTCAGAGAGTTGTATGGCATTTACTTGACCAGAAATAAAATACAAGTTTGTAAGCGACAAAATTGCTAAAATGAAAACGACAACAGGCTTAGACTCGTACGATGATGATGAGCTACTCTTGTTCACAATATTCGAGCGAAAATCGATGTCTGTCATCCGAGTGAATGTCTCGTGAATCAAATTCAACAGCTATCGAACTTTTTTCTGTATTATATACAACCTCGATAGGGGTCACTGGACTAGAAGGGATTTTGGACTAGAATCAAACGTTAGAATCCAAATAACAAAATGAAAACCTAATTACCATGGCAGCGTCTGCTAAAGTTGCAAGTGGATTACTCTCACAACGTTTACGTTTCCTCATTCTAGAGTTCCAGTGATTCTTTACTGCATTGTCCGTTCTTCCAGGTAACAGTTTGGAAATTTCCGCCCACTTTGTTCCGAGAGCGTCAAAAAAATGACGAAAGAGAGAAGTACTTACTCTATTACCAAACTTTGCGTGTGCATCATAAAGTATCTTCTCCTCTTCCTCTGTCCAACTACTTCGACATATATCTGGTTTCAACTGATTTGTCCATCTTTCATCAAGAATCACTGGCAGCAACAGACAAACAGGCCAAATATGACTTACCGTTCTCTGCACTGTTTTCCACTTCTTTGACCTAGTTTGGAAGCAATCAAACTCCACTGTCTGCTGCTACCGTACTGTTTCACCAACTCCTCCAATTTCTCGTCTTCTTCTGCGGTCCAAGGTCTCTTTGTTTTTCTTCTGCTGTTTTCAGAGGTATGCGTTACTATTTTGCTCTGCTCACTATTACAAACAAGAGTATTGATTTCAAGAAATAAAAAGCTCTGTAAAACTTTTTCTAACCTCTTTCCAGTACGCTCCAGCTCGTGTGTCACAGCTCTACCAGAAGACTCGGTATCAAAACTATGAACACTCAAACCATCCACTTCTGATTGATTTTTGTCAAAATAAATAACGCCTTCTCTTGAACGTAGCCGCTTTTCCATCTGACCGCATCGGGAACACAACGGCAATCCTCTTCGAGGTCGCCAAAAATGTTCTTTGGCGCCATTTCATTTTTCTACCGCATCGAGCGGGAAATGTGATTGATGGATGGCATGGACACCTCTCTTCCTATTCTAAGGATCGCAAGAAACCTTGTGAAAATTGAAGCTTTGTAACAATTCCTCTCAAGGAGTTGCATGCAAACTCGGTTTGTTACCTCGATGATATTGTTTTTTCGACGATGTTGTTTTCTTTTCCTCCAAAGGCATTTGCGCATCTATAGAGAGATGCGAAGTTGAGAAATATACAAGCAAGAAAACACAGAAGAGAAAAGTTGATTTTACTTGCAACAACTCGTCTTTTTTCTTATAATTTGGGTGAATAGGAGAGACCGTCATTCATATGCATTCCAGCTGTGTATAGTCTACAATTTATCGGCTTTTCGAAAGAGCATTCCTCCCCAAGTCAGTTTGCCAGCCCTTCCTCCCTCAATCCAGTGATCCAAACCCCGCTTCATATTCTCTTGGAATTGAGGACTACAAAAGGAGGCAATCTCGTCCGACCTCTTGACAAGCTCAGCTTTCACTTTTGAATAGTGATGAACTAGCGAGTCAGGTCTGCTGAAAGTTCTCAGAGTCACTAAACCACATTCCTTTGCTAGACTACGATAGAGTACTAAACTGCCCATGTCATGCAGTTTAATACGCTCCAAAATGGGTTGGATGGAGCTTTTGTCAATTCCATCTTCTTTCATTGGATCCGTCATAGCCATGACACCTCCTGGCTTAAGGACTCTAGAACACTCCTGAAATACTCTTAATTTGTCGGGTGAATGCAGAAAGGCATCTTGGCTCCAGATAAAGTCATAGGAGTTATCTTCACAAGGAATATCCTGGAAGCTTCCGTATCTGACTGTAATTTTATCCGCTAGTCCCGCCTGGACGTTGTACTCTTCGTTCCTTTTATTTTGGATAGGTGCAATATTAAGACAGTCTATGAAAACTCCAAACTTCCTTACAAGGAATCTGGCAGCACCTCCATAACCAGACCCCAAGTCGAGACCCTTTGCTTGAGGCTGCAAGACTCCAGTCAGCGCAAGCTCTCCTGCAAGCCACTCGTCTGTACGCAAACTGGCTTCTCTTATTTCATCCTGGGCAAGGGGCTCCTTGTAAAGTCCGACATGTATATCTTCACCACCCCAGACATGAAAGTAAAAGCGGTCACTGTCGTCATTGTCATAGTATATCTCAGCGTTATCCTTGGCGGCTTTGGAAGATGTGTCTTTTAGAGTCTCTCCGTTGCTGTTTTCCACTCTCATGGTTTTAGTTGAGAAATAGAAAATGGGTATGGTAAAGAATGATGTTTATTGTGGCACAAGTTTGGACAGTTGTCTTTAGGATGCTGGAAGATGAGGACCAATCAAATTGCAAGGGTTGTTCTCTGATACCTTTTCCACCAATGGGAGCTTGAGAAAGGGAGGGAGGACAGGTGTCCCAAGCAGAATTCCATTTTGGCTCCACTCGAAGCCATCTTATTGGCTTGTTTGGATCAAGGGTGGAAGTGATTGACCAGTCATAGAAGACTCCGTGAAAGCCGATGGAAGGGCGACTGCTCTTTAAAAGAGACCCATTTACGGAGTTTCTTTACATTTTATTAATTTACCTTCAACTGTACGCGCAAACAACTATGACGGGAGTTTCTCGAGCACAATCAAAGCAAGTGTCTCAAGAAATGGAACTTAGAAAGGCAGAGAATCGCTCACCAACTACTATTCAACAACTGCCAAAGGAGAAAGTTTCTGAAAAGTTTGATAATAATGAGAAAGTAGCTGAAAGTTACTATGATGATATGGATGCGGATACCTTTTATTATCGTATTTGGGGTGGTCAAGACATTCATGTTGGTCTGTACAATGAACCAGTTGAGAAGGACGTTATTCGTGACGCTTCTCGTCGTACAGTTTACTATATGACTGATCTACTCAAGGAAACTGGTTTATTGAAGCCTGGTGCAGTTGGTATGGATCTGGGGGCGGGATATGGTGGAACTGCCCGATATTTGGCTGAAAAGTTTGGCGTGAGAGTAGATTGCTTGAATATATCAGATTCGCAGAATGCGAGAAACCGCCAAATGACTGAAGAAGCCGGTCTTACTCATTTGGTTTCTGTGATATATGGCTCTTTTCAAGATATTCCAGCTCCTGACTGTTCGTATGATTTTCTTTGGAGTTCCGATGCTATTGATCATGCTCCAGATAAGGCTCAGGTGTTCCGTGAAGTTGCAAGGGTCTTAAAGCCTGGAGGCATATTTATTTTTACTGACTTGATGAAAGCCGATGATGTTCCAGCTTCTGAACTTGGCCCTGTTCTGGAGAGAATCAAGTTACCTGATATGGGTTCGGTGAAGCTTTACAGGTCTTTGGCTTCTGCCAATGGTCTGAAAGAGTATGCCGTCTATGAGAAGCCAGAAGCACTCATCAATCATTACTGGAGGGTTAAGTTAGAGTTGGAGAAGCAAAAAGATGAAATTTCGAAGTTCTGTTCGGTAGCTTTTCAAGAACGTATGAAACAAGGTTTGGATCATTGGGTGAATGCTGGCAAGGCAGGCAAACTCAACTGGGCCATTATGATGTTTCAGAAGCCTTAATTTGGCATAGTTTGTAGCCATTCTTTTATATTTTTTCGTAGTTGGACATAATATAGTATCATCTTGTATAAATTCCAACTTGTTTCAATTCTTTATTCAACAGTTTTCTCTGTATTGACCAAGTCTATACCTCCAAGAGCTCTCTGTAATTGATATAACTGAACAGTTTCGTTCGAAGCGTGACAAGCAAACAACAGATAGTTCCTTGGTTGAACTCTCCACGCAAAACGCATAAATAGGCCGCTAAACGATGATCATACAAGATCAGCAATAGTTGGGAAACAACGAGAAAAGTCCATACCTGTAAAGACAAAGAGCGCTAGTCATAGGAACAGAAACAAATTCAGTGGGTTTATACATATCCACTAGTCCAGCCAGTACAAACCCCCTAAAACGCAGTAAGAAGTGCAACTAAAGATATAAAAAGGCAAGTCTTTACCAGTTGGCAACAGGACCCCAAAAATGCGTTGTTTTTGGGCCAGTTGGCGAATTCCTTTTTTTCTAGTAAGTGACCTTTACTTTTGCTATTTCTTATGCTTACCAAAGTCGCTTCCAAAACCCAGCAGCAGAGGCAGCGCTCATCTTATTGACAAGAAGCAAATGTGAGAGAAGATAAAGCGTTGTGATGGAATTTCCGAATTTTTATCATCGATAAATAAGCTCTATGGTTACATGTTTCTACTACTACTACAGGATGACACAAAAGGAATCCTCTGTTTTTTGGGTTTTTCTCGAAAACGTTGGCTGTTCAGAGTTTGCAAAGTCTTCCTGTCGACTGCTCAGTTCCTTACAGATGGCAACTTGTACCACCCTATCCGAGTCCACACGTACTTGGGAACTTCTTGGAATACCTGGAAGCAGTACTCGAAGCCTTGCACAGGCTTCTTCAGAGATTGAGTGATCAGGAGGAAACACCACTGTAAACCGCACAACTAGATCTCCTCTTTCTGTCGGTTTGTCTCTTATAGGCATACCTTCGTTGACAATTCTCTTCCTCATATTTGGGTGGATGACCTATACAACCTATTAGTCTATATTGTTTTCTTGTCTCTACATTCACTTACTGTGCCTTGGTCGTTACGAATCAACAAAATTCTCTTATCTAAAGTTTCCACAGGGAGTTCAAAACCTCCGATTGCCTCAGATAGACTAATGGATAGTTCTATATACAGATTGTTCTTTACACGAGAAAAATACGAGTGCTGCTTTTGTTCTAGCACAACTATGAGGTCGCCAGGCTTGATAAACGGACTAGTCTCGTCTGCCATTCCTTCAAAACGTATTTCTTCCTTGTCTTCCATTCCTCGTTCTATGTTAACTTGTAAAACCTTGCGTTCTTTTTTGGTTCGAAAAAGTTGTCCGTGACCACTGCAATTCTTACATTTACTTTTCCAACGCTATTTCAAGAATGAAAGCGAACCCAAGTGGATACAATAAACACTTACTTGGCTTATACCGAATCCTATATAACGATTAGTTGTTACAAAACCCTTTCCATCACACTCCAGACACTTTCTCCCCTTTTTCTTTCTATCTACAAGTACCGTTCTCTCTATGGATAAGTTTATCACTTTTCCGAGATACAAGTCTTCTAAACTGACAGGCAATACGTGTCGAATATTCTCTCCCTATACTTTTACATAAATAAAGGAGATAAACAAGGATAGAAAACCTACTTTTGAGTTTTGCGTCTTCTCTCCAAAATCGTCGAATGAGGAACCAAAAAACGCACTGAACAAGTCATCATAAGGTTGTTGTTCATCTTGGGTAAACATATTGTTGTTTGTTCCATGTAAACCTTGCTCTCCGTATTTGTCGTACTTTTCTCTCTTCTGTGGGTCGCTCAATATTTCATATGCATGACTGACTTTCTTGAACAAGTCTGGGTCAACTCCAGGATTTCTATCAGGGTGACATTGTTTCGCACATCTTCTGTAAGCCTTTTTTATTTCTGTCTGGTCACAGTCAACCTCTACTCCTAATATATCATATAGTTCATGATGCATTCCCACAGACGACATTCGAGCGGAGTTGTTCAAGCAGCAGCAGGAGCGAATCGAAATAACAGCAGCGATAATTTCTTTGGTCGTCCTCTTTTCTCAGCGCCGTGGGTATTGCGTAAGCGACCGATATGGCACGGGTGAAAGCTTATGAAATAAGAGGAAAAAGTAAAGCAGAGTTGGAAAAGCAACTCGTAAGGAAACAACAGTATATGTTAGAATAGTAGATGATGATTTGGTTTGTGTTAGGTCGATTTAAAGACGGAGTTATCCCAACTGAGAGTTGCCCAGGTGACGGGAGGTGCGGCCTCGAAACTTGCCAAAATGTAAGATTAGGTTTCTTAAGGAGAGTTGTTTTTTCTTATCATGGAAAATAGAAAGGAAGTTCGTAAATCTATCGCCCGTGTCTTGACCGTCATTACTCAGAATCAGAGACAAAGCGTGAAAGAGGCGTATCGTGGGAAAAAATACAAGCCGTTGGATCTTCGTCCCAAGAAGACGCGAGCTATTCGTAGAAGACTTACGAAATACGAAGCAAGTAGGAAGACTTTAAGACAACAAAAGAGAAGACAACATTTCCCCATGAGAAAATATGCTCTTAAAGCTTGAGAAGATATAAATTCGCTCGTTGGAAACTTCTACACTTTATGATTGATTACTTTTTTCTAATCGTTCTAGTCCTTGTTTCAAGTCTTTTATCAAGTCATTGACATCTTCTAATCCAGCGTGTATTCTCAAAGTAATTCCTTCTAATATGCAAAAGATTATCCTATCAATCAACACACAATCTACACAGTATTTCACAAACCCACCTTGCAAGTTCCATTTCCTAATCGATCGAACGGAATGAATATTCGTTTGTAAAATAAGACTTTCAAATCCACCCCACGAAAAACCCATCGAAAACAATTTGAAATGATTTAACATATTATCCACTGCTCTTTGTGAATAATGTCTCTTCAATTGAAATCCGAATAAGCCACAAGAACCGGAAAAGTCACGTTTCCATAGTTCATGTTGAGGATGACTAACTAGTGCAGGGTGCATTACTTTGGCAACTTGAGGCTGTTGTTCCAGCCACTGAGCAATGACTAGCGCATTCTTCTACTTCATCGATGAACAAGTGTCCACGTATTCCTTATGTAATCATAAAATAATAATACTAACCTCGTGTTGCTTTAACCGTACAGCAAGAGTTCGGATTCCTCGAAGTGCCAAATAACAATCGTCTGGACCAGGTGGACAACCCAAAGATTTAACACTCAACTTTACAGAACGATATGTTTCTTGAGAACAAGCAATCAATCCCAACATCAGGTCGGAATGTCCTCCGATATATTTCGTGGCTGCATTGATAGAAACATCGACTCCGCATTGAAATGGCTGAAATAAAGTTGGTCCCTAGTTTGTACAATGACCATAAAATGGAAAGCGTGTGAGAATATATATACATGCATATATACATATATATATATATATATATATAGAGAGAGAGAGAGAGATGGCACAATACATACCCAAGTATTATCCATCACAACGATTGCTCCATGCTTATGAGCCACTTTCGATATCATCGGAATATCTTGAATTTCAAAAGACAGCGACGCAGGACTTTCTACAAATACTATTTTGGTATTGTTTTGCAAGTAGTTTTCCAATTCTTCTCCAGAAATGATGGGATCATAATAGGTTACTTCAACTCCAAATCTCTTCAAGAATTCTTCACAAAAGGAACGAGTAGGATCATAAACAGCATCTGTCATTAAGACATGGTCACCTGATCTTAGAAACGCAAGCAATGCTGCGTTAATAGCAGCAACACCGGAAGCAACAGCACAGGCTTTATAGCCGCCTTCGATAGTTGCAAAGGCTTCTTCCAAGGCCCAAGCTGTAGGAGTGCCATGTCTTCCATACCACAAACCAGTAAACGGATAATCCTTTGCTGCTTCTCTGTAGGCTTCAACAGTAGGAAAAGTTATCGTCGAAGCGTGATAAACTGGTGGATTCACAAATGAACGGCCTAAAGGATCCGTAGTCCATTCCTTCGGATTATGACCTGCTTTTATGACTTTTGTATTAGGTTGGAAATTATTCTCCAAGTTATCAGGATTCTCTGGCCAACTAGTATCCTTTTCGATGGCTTCTTGACAGCACTGCCAACTGTTCCTCCGTACCTTTTGGATCGAGGGATACTTGACCAATGTCCTATATTGAATACGAGACGAATAAGAAGATACTTTCAATATATCCTGACTAGAAAATGGACGAACAAAAACATCCTGAAAACCAAATAACATATCCTAAAGAGGTTCGCAAGAGACAACAACTGGATTGTGAGAAGCTACAATGACACACCGCGTGTGGGTGACGGACTCTGACTTGTACGGAAAGCATAACGATAAACAGCCATACTTTTGGTTAATAGGAATACAAGACGCAGATAAAGATTATATTTTGGATTCTATTCCTTTATCACTGGGAGACGATGAGCATATAGAACGAGAGAAACTGTTTGATCAGTTGGAAACTGTTTTAAAGTATATCTCCCGAAGCGTACCTTGTGGATTCAGTATTCTAGGATTGTCTACTATAAGTGGTAGTAATATGGAAAAGAATATCTTCACACCTCAAGTCGTTCAACAAATCTTTAAAAGAAATTTAGAGCAATATGCGTGCAACAACTGTTGGAAACGTGCTATATTGTTGACGGTCCACGAAAGAAAACCTAGTTGCTCAGTAATAGATTTGCAAAATGGAGGAAAAAGCATTCCTTGCAAGTTGAAAGACTCCAACCGAGTACCTTCTCTAGTCTGTTTAGAAGCGGTTATCGATGTGGATTGGACGCTTCCTTATGATTCTGATGGAAACCAACGTAGTGTATTGCGTTGGCTATCAGAAACAAAAGATTGGTTTTGCTCTTGTTTACATAGTGGTTTGGTTTCTATCGACGGATGTTTTTTGTGTCATAAGAATCAATCAGATGAGTGGATTCCTACCCAGGATCGAAGGCAGTACCAAGTTGAAGTATTTGTGGACCAGTGGTTTCCCAATAGTGACAAATTGTACCGAGTAAGAGATTCAGCTATTCGTCTACGTGCACAAGTTCCGTGTAGAGTTTACTTGTTGGGTACCTGTAGTGGAAGCCAAATTATCTCCTTGTTCGCACAGGATTGGAAACAAGCCTTTGAAACTATTGTTGAGGTTGCTTTGGAAGAGTTTGGAGCTTCAGCCTTTGACTTGAATCATTCAAAAATGATTTGGAACTTACCAAGACGTATTTTCGTAGAGAGTGCGATGCGAAAAGTACCTTATTGTGACTACATATTAGCTGAAGAGTCACGCCAAAATGTACAAGATCGCTTAACATCGTTACTTCATTTTTCGTCAAAGGAATGGGAACAATCTCAATTGTGTTTCTTTGAACAAAGTACAACTTCCGAAATGGAAAACCTGCCTAGTGCATCCACATGGCAGTGGCATTCTTCCAAGTCGCAAGTGATACCTGCGAAAAGAGACGGAAGTGATGATTGGAATAGAATGTGGGTTTATTGTATCGTACTAGTCATTTTTGCTATTTTGTGTGCAGCTGTCTGGAGAAAAAAGTTCTGATGGGACGCAAGCTGCCGGAACAGTTGTTGTTTTATGAATAGTTTGATTCGTATTTATATTTGTTGGCGGATTATGATAAAGGCAAGACGACAGTGCAATGAACGGTTAGTTGAAAAGCATATGAACAGACTAACAACTGTGTACCCCAAATATCCTCCAGCTTAATTTTTTTTGGAAACAAGGTTGATATATGCAGTCTTTGTCTATCTGCAAAGCTTGAAAGGTAAACATAGTGCATAAGAAATGATAGTTGCCAGACTGACACATGTAGTGTTCTTTTCGCCAAGAATAGAAAGAAATGCCATTTTTCCTGTAGAAAATCCCAAGTTTGAAGCCAGTAGAACATAACGAAAGAAAAATGCTTCCAACAGCAATTTCATCGCTACTTGGGTGGTTCCATTGTTGAAAAGAAGAAAAATGCTAAGCGATCATTGGCTTTATTTAAGAGCAAGTGCAGCCTTGCAAGCATTGTTCATTGTACATTGTTGTTGTTTGTTCCGGTTGAAAAGAACTATCACAAAAATATGAGCAAGTTGACGTTAACATTCTTCTTGTTACTTGGTATTGCAGTGTATGCTATTGCAGGACCTTTGAAAGATTCTACCGTAGCCTCAAAAGTCAGAGGATATAGTAGTGCTTATACTCCAACTTATTCATCTCCTTATGAGGCATCATATCCTACTTATACTACTTATCCATGGATAAAGCCTTGTGCTGAAGCTTGTGCCGGATGCCTCTATTGCTATCAACAAGTAAGCAGCATATCTTGATCCATTTGTTTGTATTGATCCATTTTCCTAGTACAATTTTTATTATCCTTATGGGCTTGATATCCTGTACTGCAACAACTTTGACAAATATTGTCCAGCTGGATATGTTCGACCATCTCCTTATGAATATTCTTCTTATTCTCGTGGACCATATACTTCATCTTCTTCCTATGCGACTCCAACCTATTCTACTACCTATTCACCCATCTCCTATGCTACCTATGAAGCTCCTCCAATGACTTATTACTATCCAGAATGGTATTTGGAGTGTTATCAGTGGTGTTTCGAATGTCTCTTATGCAACCTGGAATATGGTTTCTATTATATCCAGGAACCAACTCCCACTCCTTATTATCCAAGTTACTCAAGCTCCTATCCGATGTACAGTAGCTATTACAGCTACAGCAGTTATCCTTCTTACACAACAAGCGCTTATAGCTCGTAAGAAAGGATGTTGCATGCAAAGGCAACCATACTTGCGTGTTTGCGTTGAGTACTTGTTTTATCAGAATAAAGGTTGTTTGAAGTAACCAAATCTTGCCAACTGATGTATCATATATGTATTATCTCGGTTTCCCGTATTTGAGTGCAAATGTCCCGACAAAATATTCCAGTCCATTTCTACCTAAAAAGAATGAGCAGTAATGTGGTGGGGACGCCGCAATGCTCCTTCTCTGCGTCCCAAAAAGTCTATGAGACATGCAAATGCTTTCAAGCTCTGCATTGTTTCTTCGAAAAGGCTCGTCCTGCGACTCCACAGCAGAGGAGGGCGAAAGAGGAATTGGCGCGAAGGATTTTTGAATTGGTTGACGCGCCACATTCAAAAGAGGCCCTGTTTTCTTCTCCACAGCGGACACATCATCCGACTTGGCCATTATCATCCTTGTGGAATTGTTCATTTTGCAAATAGTTGTAGGTCGTCTCCTCCTCCAGCAAGGTAAGTGGAAAGCAAAGTGTGTCAAAAAATATTGAAATATTATAAAAGTATCTTGAAAGATGCGTGAGATAGTACATGTTCAAGCAGGACAGTGTGGGAACCAAATCGGCACCAAGTTTTGGGAAGTTTTATGCGATGAACACGGTCTCTCCCCAGATGGATATTACGTTGGAGACACTCAATCACAACTTGACCGTATCAACGTGTACTACACAGAGGCCTCAGATAAGCGCTATGTACCTCGGGCAGTTCTTGTAGACTTGGAACCAGGAACAATGGATGCTGTAAAAAGTGGTAAACTGGGAAAGATGTTTCGTCCAGATAACTTTATCTATGGTCAGAGCGGTGCAGGAAACAACTGGGCCAAAGGACATTATACAGAAGGCGCAGAACTAGTTGATGCAGTCTTAGATGTAGTGCGCAAAGAGGCAGAAGCATGTGACTGTTTGCAAGGGTTTCAAGTGACCCATTCACTCGGTGGAGGTACCGGCTCAGGGATGGGAACATTACTTATTTCAAAGATTAGAGAAGAATATCCTGATCGAATGATGGGAACTTATTCCGTGTTGCCTTCCCCCAAGGTATCTGATACTGTTGTCGAGCCATACAACTGCATTCTTTCCGTTCATCAGTTGGTAGAAAACGGAGATGAAGTTTTCTGTATCGATAACGAGGCTCTCTATAACATCTGTCACAATACTTTGAAGATGAATAATCCATCCTACAGCGATCTCAACCAACTAGTGACTGCAGTTATGTCTGGTATCACGTGCTCGCTTCGTTTCCCTGGACAGTTGAATGCAGATTTACGAAAATTAGCAACAAACTTAATTCCTTTCCCTCGTTTGCATTTCTTCATGATCGGGTTTGCTCCATTGGCAGCTCCTGGAACACAACAGTACAAGTCTAGCTCAGTCGCAGATCTATGTCAACAGATGTTCGACTCGCGAAATATGATGGCAGCATGTGACCCTCGCCATGGCCGTTACTTGACAGCAGCTGCATACTTCCGTGGAAAAGTTCCAACGAATGAAATCGATGATCAATTGATGACCGTTCAAAATAAGAATGCTGCTTCCTTTGTCGAGTGGATTCCTAACAACATTAAGAGTTCTCTTTGTGACATTCCTCCAAAGGGAATGCAGCGCTCTGCCACATTTATTGGAAATTCTACCGCTATACAAGAACTATTCAAGCGAGTAGGTGAACAATTTACTGCTATGTTTCGTCGAAAAGCATTTCTTCATTGGTATACTGGAGAAGGAATGGATGAGATGGAGTTTACGGAAGCTGAGAGCAACATGAGTGACTTGGTATCGGAATATCAGCAATACCAAGAAGCCACAATAGACGATGACTTTGGGGAAGGAGGCGATGATGACGAAGAGTTTTAAATATTGAGCAGATACAGAAAGACGAGCTGGTATAGAATAAAGAGAACTTGCCCCTTTTTCTACTATTCCTTGTGCGGCCTTTCGAACTGCTCCAGCACTCGCTCATAAACAAGGGGAACAAGCAACTATCACGTCCTATTTAAGTTGTCTTCGTATCTCATCTCCTTTCATCTGTCATGTCTTTGCCAGGTAATAGAGTGCTTTATTCTCAAGTACTTGCTACCAGTAGCAGAGTAACTAGTAAAGATAGACTGGACCTCGTTTGTAAGCTACTACAACTTGACACGGCTAGTTCGTTTTGAATAAACTGGTCCAGTCATTCACTGGCAATTGATGAACCTCGATAGTTTGTCGTTTCAAAATAAAAACCCCTTGTGCTGGTGAAATGCAAAGTTCAAACGAACCAGAAGAGACCCCTTGAGTTGAAACTGCTAGCTAATAGCTCCAAAGCAGTAACGGGAGCACTTTGGACAGCACAAGTGTATACAATGACCTTTCTATTATTTAATATCCCAAAGCATTCCTAGTATCCACAGCCGTCCTATCATATAAGCGTAGCCCACTACGGTACACGAACTTGTTTCACGTGCTACAATTCATTTCTATTTTATCAATATTACAAAGAACACATTGTGAAATATCTCAAGTATAATTAATACTTCTAAAGCAAGACAACATGCAGCGGAGCAATTGTTTCATTTCGAAAGACGACAACTACAATATGCAGAAATCAGACATTACAAACAGCAAAATATTTCGGTGTGGTGTGCGGATGAAACAATTAAAATGCGCCTCCGCCAAATGAAAATGGGAAAAGCAATTTTGGCGCCAATTTTTTTTCAGCATTCCGCGTAGTTTAAAATGGCAAGAGAAAATGAGAACTTTTCGACTTCAAACAGTCAAAGCCAAAATGAAAGTGACCATCGTGATACAGCTTCTCTGGCGCCTTCGCAGGAGATGTGGAACTCTACAGAACAAGAAACACCAGAGATTCAGTCAGAGACATTCCTTTCACCCGTTCATATGGGAACAGACCCAAGCGGTCAAGGAGAAATAGTTCCAGCAACACCTTCTTTTATGTCTACTGCAGGAGAAAGTGAAGAAATTGGGACGCCTGGGAGATCTCTCTCAGAAGTTGTCTCGACCAGTAGTTTCGGTCAGCAACACGGTAGAGGTACAGACAGAGAAGCCCTCCGCAGACATGACCTAGGCACGACTTCATTCTCTTTGTTTTCCCCTGAGAGAGAGATACCCGTAAGGAATAGGAAAGAACTGGAAGAACCTTCAAATGGTGCAGAGCAGATTGAAAAAAGAGTTATATGGGGTACCAACGTGAATGTCGATGAATGTGAGCAAAAGATCAAAAAGTTCCTGTACGAGTTCACAGCAAATACTATGCCACAAGATTATGATGAAGAGGGTTTGGAACAAGTAAAACCGAAGCCATATTATCTTGAGTTACTGACACATGCAAACGAAATGCAATACGAAGTGATTAATATCGACTTGCAACATGTCTTCGATTTTGACAGTGAGCTTTATGCTTACATTGTGACATACCCGACAGAACTAATAGCTATCTTTGATCAAACAATTCAGGAGGTTTATACGGAAATGTTTCCCAGTGACAGCAATTCAGATGCCATGTCCACAGGATCTTCAAATTTTCATGCTAGTAGACTGATAACGAGAATGTATAATATGAAAGACACAGAAATTCACAGCATGAGAGACATTGATCCGACCCATATTCATCAAATGGTTGGCGTGAGAGGAATGGTAAAATGACAATCTGCCAAACTTTTGGTTGTTTTTACTAACTACAAAATTTGGAAATAGGTTGTTCGCTGTTCTTCAGTTATTCCGAACATGAATCGTGCCTTTTACAGCTGCAATAACTGCCATTGGAGTTTATTTGTCGATGTCCAACGTGGAAAAATTGAAGAGCCCGTTCAATGTGACAAATGCCAAGCGAGAAACAGTTTCATGTTGATTCATAATAGATCTGTGTTCAGTGACAAACAGATGATAAGAATTCAAGAGACGCCTGAAACTGTTCCCCAAGGCGAAACACCTGCAACAATGACCATAGTCGCATATGACTCCTTAGTCGATTCTGCTAGACCTGGAGATCAGATTGAAGTCACCGGAATACTTCGAGCAGTAAGAACAAGTGCTCAACGACATACATTTGAATATATCTCAAATATTTTCAGGTTAGCGTTCGAATCAATCCGAAGCAAAGAAGTATTCGCTCTGTATTTCGTACATACATTGATGCTGTGCATATTCTGAAAAAGAAGAAAGGCCGCCTCTCCAACTCAACGGACTGTATGGACACCACGAGTGACTACTATCATATCAGTTCTGACACTTCCGAAAATGCCCTGTATTATTTTGAGAGAGAAAGGTAAGATGAATTTGACGATTTCTTGTTTCAAACTCAACACCGATATCAGGATCATTCGAGAGATATCCCAAGATCCTTTTTTGTACGACAAGCTGAGTCGTTCCATAGCACCATCTATATATGGACATGAAGACTTGAAGAAAGGTCTTTTGTTACAGCTTTTTGGAGGAACGAGCAAAGATTTTTCTGCCAGTGGAGGTGGCCATTTTCGCAGTGACATACATATTCTTCTAGTAAGTCTCTTATTCAAGTTCATTTCCTACAGAATGCTGACAAGGAAACAAGGTCGGAGATCCAGGAACAAGCAAAAGCTTGTTTCTTCAGTACGTTCACAGGATTGCTCCTCGTGGTCTCTATACTTCAGGCAGAGGCTCTTCTGCTGTTGGCCTCACAGCCTATGTTACTAGGGATCCTGATTCTAACGACATGGTGCTGGAAAGCGGAGCTCTTGTTTTGTCTGATAGAGGCATTTGCTGCATTGATGAATTCGATAAGATGACTGATTCAACAAGAAGCATCTTACATGAAGCGATGGAGCAACAAACTGTTTCCATTGCCAAAGCTGGCATAATATGTTCGCTTAATGCAAGAACGTCAGTACTGGCAGCTGCAAACCCAGTTGAATCTCGTTATAATCCGAAGCTATCTGTCGTAGACAATATTCAACTTCCGCCTACTCTATTATCGAGATTCGATCTGATATATCTTATTCTAGACAATGCGAATCCCGAAGAGGATAGGAACTTGGGAAATCATATCACATCTTTGTTCTCAGCGGATACAGCTGTCGTGCATTCAGATGAGGATCCTTTGCCTTCTTTGGACTCTATTCATATGCCAAATGTATCCCATTCTTTCTTAGATAGTTCAACTCTTGCATCATACATTTCATATGCACGAGAAAAGATACATCCAAAGCTAACTGATGGTGCCATTCAACGACTTACAAAAGGGTAAGTTGTTATTTATGTTTACGAGTCCATACGATGACCCAAGTTAGTTATGTGGAAATGCGGAAAATTGGCAACGCATCGAAAAACTGGTCAGGAGGAATAAAGACCATCACAGCCACACCTCGACAACTTGAAAGCCTTATTCGACTTTCTGAAGCACATGCCAAAATGCGACTAGCAGAAACAGTCGAAAGCCAGGACGTGGATGAAGCACTTCGCCTTGTGCAAGTAGCCATGCAACAATCTGCTATCGATCCTATTACTGGAACGATCGATATGGTGAGTGATAGATATCTCATTGCTAGTAGGATTTACGTTCGTCGTGTATAGGATTTGATCACTACTGGCAAATCAGCAACCAAGAGAAGTCGCATTGCTAAATTGGGCGAGGCCATCTTTCAGTATCTTCAACAAACGAAGACTCAGGATGCAGTTGTAAGGAGTTCTGATGTTCTCATGGAAGTAAAAAGAACTAGTTCCATGCCCTTTACTGAACACGACTTTGATGAAGCCGTTCGTTATCTTATTGAAGAAGAAAGAATTTTCCGAGTTGCCGGAGGACTTCGAGTGGGAACTTGG
This sequence comes from Galdieria yellowstonensis, assembly GCA_026122205.1. Lineage (NCBI taxonomy): Eukaryota > Rhodophyta > Bangiophyceae > Galdieriales > Galdieriaceae > Galdieria > Galdieria yellowstonensis. Next base: position 186,071 of record JANCYU010000026.1, on the reverse strand, counting down.
TAAAGTTGGATGATATACATTGTACAAAATTTTATATTCTATTTTTGGAAATGCATTTCTGTCGAATTGTCGAAATTTTTGCACTTGCCCCTTGGGAGAAACAAGTTTTGTCTATTCAAGTTTCTTAGTACCCGCCATCAACACAAAACTTTACAGTAGAAAGCACTTGAGCTAGGGAAGGTTCGCAATACAACCACACTGCAAGCTGTCGTATGAACAAAATATGCCGATCATAAAATTATGCCAAGTTTCTATATGCACAAGGATCATCTGAACCAACTTGGGACAGTTGGTTCAACAATGCAGACTGGTATGCTATTCTACCATAAAAAAATGTATGAAATCTTATGAATTAAAAACCCTCTCAAACCACGATAAACAAACATTTATCAACAAGCATACATTTTAAAAAACCAACATAATCACTCGTCTGCATTCAAAAACAAACAGGTCAAAAATCAATTAACTAAAAACAGAGTCACTTCTTCTCTCCTTTGATCATCTTTACCCAATCACGGAAAATAGGGAGATCCTTCAGTTCCGGATTCGGAATAACCGTAGTTCCAAAACTGTCATTGATGACAATAGTGGCAGATAGAACCCAAGCACTTATGGAACACAGCATTCCAAATATTCCACCAGGAATCGAACTGATAGCATTAAAGAAATGCATGTCATTTAGAACAAGTTCCAATTCCAAGGTCAGAAAGACAATATAGAGTTGTATATTGTGCCCCATCGAAGCAATAAACATGTAAGTATTGAAGATGGTGTAGCAAACAAGGATAAACCCTAATGCATGTTTAAAGTCTGTGGTGCCCAAGAGACTGGTGCCATATTCCGCCTCCAATGTTATAAGAACTCCAAAAGCTAACCAAAAGGCACCGTAGCTTGAAAATGCAACTCCACCAAATGTATTCTGCTTAATAAATGTCATAATACCGGCAATAAGCTGCGCAGAACCTCCATACATGAAACCAAGTGCTATAATACTATTTGTCATGCCGCTGGGTAACAACTTTGCGTTGATACAACTCAACATAAAGTCGGTTGCAGCAAACCCAGCCAATCCTAGTGCTTCGGGATGTCCCAAGCTCACCACTTGCTTAGTAGGCACTGTTTATATTCTATTAGTTTGAGTACACGATACAAAGTCCACTAAATACCTTGATACTCCGCAGCAACACCGCCCATATTTCCATAAGAATAGCGCCTAACGAAAGAATTGGGAGGAAGATCTTTGAGACCAATGTTTTCTTCCTCTTCAGAAGTACTAACATTTTGGTTACCGTTCCTATCCACTGCTGCTTGCTCCATGACAACCATCTCCAAATCAATAACCCTCCTTTCTTCCACAGCGAGATGGACACAGGTGATTGAAGAAGCGAACAGCTGTTTCCATTCGTTTGCTTGCTCCTCGAAGCTTCGAGTCCAATGGACAAAAAGGAGTGGCGGGACATGGATTCAACGACTCTCCTCCACCCCACAATTGTTCCATGTTGGGCTATAACAAGACTAGTTTCGCCTTGTGATAGTCATCCATGTGGTTGTAAACTTTAAGATAATTGTATCTCTTTCTCTATATACATAAACATACACGCACACACACAACTATTTATACATTTATATAGCCCTATGATATAGTAGAACTATGTGGTGCCCATCCGGGTGAAATTTCCCATTGTTCATTGAATATATGGCAACGACGGGCTTTGTTTCATCGTATCAAGGTGTTGCGTTACGACCGGCTTGGAGGAAGCAAACTATCCGAAACCAGCAAACAAATACCATATTGTTCAGAAACCACGCAAAGTCTTCGAAAGTTAGGTTATCGATACCCCTTTTCATGCAGCAAACTTCCAAGGATGACGCGGAACCCGAGAAACAATCGAGTCAACAGGGCTCCAAAATGTCACCAACTACTAGGATTGCAGGTGATATCTTTTTCTTTACTATTACTATGGCACTTTTTGCAGTCACTCTGGCGGCTACTTTGTATCGCTCCTACCTTCCGCAGGGTTTATCTCCGCCTTTTCCATAGACAAAGTTGTGGGTATGGTTGGGGGTTGGTCTGGGAAAAATATATCTTAGGTCTGTAGTCAAAAACAACAAGTGTGAAAGATAGAGAGTTTCCCAAATACGTGTTCCTGTATAAAAAAAAGCAAAGAAAACACGTTCGTATTTATAAAAGTACGAAATAATGTCGAATATCGACAGTTGACTAAACACACTCCACAGCAACTAAGCAAGACAAACAAACTCTAGACAAGCAACAACTCAACTACTTCTTCTCTCCTTTGATCATCTTTACCCAATCACGGAAAATAGGAAGGTCCTTCAGTTCCGGATTCGGAATAACCGTAGTTCCAAAACTGTCGTTGATGACAATAGTGGCAGATAGAACCCAAGCACTTATGGAACACAGCATTCCTAGTATTCCACCAGGAACTGAACTGATAGCTCCAAAGAAATGCATATCGACGAGAACTAGTTGCATTTCCAAGGTTAAAAAGATAATATAAAGTTGAATATTGTGTGCAGTCGATGCAATAAACATATAAGTATTGAAAATGGTGTAGCAAACAAGGATAAATCCTAATGCAAGTCCAAAGTCTGTTTTGCTCAAGAGATTGGTGCCATATTCCGCCTCCAACGTTATAAGAACTCCAAAAGTTAACCAAAAGGCACCGTAGCTTGAAAATGCAACTCCACCAAACGTATTCTGCTTAATAAATGTCAAAATACCGGCAATAAGCTGTGCGGAGCCTCCATAAAAGAAACCAAGTGCGATAATACTATTTGTCATGGTGCTGGGTAACAAATTTGCGTTGATACAACTCAACATAAAGTCTGTTGAAGCAAACCCAGCCAATCCCAGTGCTTCGGGATGTCCCAAGTTCATCACTTGCTTGGCAGGTGCTACAATCTCGTGTCATTCAAGACTTCAAGTAAGCTTTGTAACACTCACGGTGGTATTCCTGTGACATTCCTCCCATGTTTCCATAAGAGTAGCGCCTCACAAAAGAATTGGGAGGAAGGTCCTTCAAACCCAACTCTTCGTCAACAGAATCGTTGTTTCGAGCACGCACCGTTGATTGACCCGCTTGTTGTTCTTCAGTCATTGTAGAAACCATGTTCGTGTCCACGAGCGTGTGCTTGCAAGTAGGGTCCTCTCCAACAATAAAAAATAAACGTAAGGAGGGGCGGTCAATCTCGAATTAATGCACCGAAGAGTAGAAATTCCGCAACTCGAGCCAGCTGTACGCTGTCCGATTCCTAGCCAGTCATTACGACCATGCCGAGTTTCTTGATGAAAACCACCCTCCACACAACGTACTTGTGACTTCTTATAAAGTAGTTCACACAAGGTTTCATGCTGTACAACTATAGAAGCGAGGCGTCTCATGGATCCAACTTCATCACGAGGAGCAAGCCTCACGTGCAGCCCGCCTTTGAGCATCTGTCCCATGGACAAGGGAAGAAATTGTGGCAGTTTAATTCTTCCAGAGAGAGAAGACGAGTTGAGATGAACCCTTGGTGAAATTCGTATTTGGCTGTGATTGTTGTCGTTGTTTGGAGACCATGGTTAGCGCCACCCTCAGTAGTATGTCTAGAGCCAGCTTATGGCTCACAAGGTTCTTTTTGTACACAGTCATTCTCGGTAAGTTGGTACTTTGGTGGTGGTTGTTGTTGTGGGGTGGCTCAGTCGTTTTTCAAAGCCTTTTCTATCGCCATAGATGGAGTGATGGGAAAAAAGGGCGACAATGTTTGGAATACAACCCTTTTATACAATGGGAAAGTCTTCGACTTTTGCGCATATAAAGCCAGTGCGATGAAGGCGATAGAGTATAACTTTATCGGAAACCCGCCTACTTGCATGTATGTCATCGCCTTAGCGTCGACGAGCTTCATCGTCTATTTTATCCTGTGGGTGCTTACCATTGTGGACGTCTTTTACCGCTTCTTGAGCAAATACTGGCCGGGAGAGTTGTTTACCAATATTTGGATGGTTTGTTGGTGGTAAGTTGTGTGTCTTGGTGGTGAGGCGCGCCCACCTTTTTGACACTTTTTCCATAGGCTTATCGGTGCTATCGTCGTAACTTCGCAGCGACCCTCCTCCGCAGTAGAAAATACCATGGGAATATCCAAGGACATCAAGGCTATCGAGGCACTTTCGTGGATAAACTTTGTTTTTTCCCTGTTCATGGTGATAGTTACGTTTGTCAACGGAGCTATAGACGCTCGAGACCGGGTGGATGCATCCTTTGGCAAAGCAGAATACCATCAACCTCCAACTAGTGAACAAGCGGATGCCTGAGTGATACTTTTTGAGTGTGGTTAGTTAGAGTTTGTTTGTTTGCTTGGAATGTGCGACGAGTTGTCCCGTTTCGTGTTGGATTTCAACTCGTACACACACACATACATATATATATGAATGAAAAATGCTGCAAGGAAATATATACAATCATGATGCGCATTTATCTTTTCACTTTTGTATATTGACAAAAGCAACTACCGGAGTTGCACACATCACATCATCTGATCTATCGCGTACCCCACATTCGTCTTGTTCCACCCAACACATTTGCAGCACTTGCCAACACATCTTTTCTTCTATCTTCTCTTTTTTCCTTGCGTTCGATGACCTAGCGCAAAAAAGACACACACACACATGTTAAGTTTTCTCCCCGCTCATCATCCTCTAGGATGCCTACCTGTAAGACTTCATAATCTTTCGGGGCGTATTCTCGCATAACAAAACTACATCACACGAAACACTTTAGCAAGTTTTCATCTTCCAGTTTCCACAACTCACCGAATGACATAGTCAGGTAGCATTGCAAGGGAAACAGTAGCCAACAAACTAAGCCAATAAGGAGGCGATTGAAACGCCCAGCGAACTACACCATACATGTTGGCTTGCTGAATGAGGTCGTTGGGTCTATCCAGCATCATAACTTGAGGTACAAAATAAGGCAAGCACCAAAAACTTACTGAATATAACTATATGCAATCATAAGAGCAAAGAAGAAAACCAACGACAACCAAATGGCAACATGAGTTACCCACACCCAATAATGTGTATAGAGACAGGCTTCTAACAAAATGATAATCACGACATTGGTAAAGATCATCGTGCTCATGTCCCATAAACCTCCAACCTTTTTGCATCATGAAGATATATCCAACAACAAAACAAATAATGTCCACTTACCTGACCGATTGCTCTCTCCACTCCATTTGAGGAATGATACGCTCCATATGCACAAAAGAAACAAATCAAACTCTGATAGACTGCAAGTGCACCCCAATATAACATTTTCTTTCCAGAAAAATATCCGGAATCTCTCAAGCCTTGATAGGCAGAGGGATGTCGCATGATGGTAGTTTCCGTGATGTCTTTTTCAAATGTTCCAAGCGCAAGTGGAGGTAACGAAGTAATAAACAAATTGAAAAACTGCAATATCCAAGAATCAATAATAGTCTGACCAGAGAACTTGTTGAAGAATGCAAACCAAGCTTGAACCAACACCAACATCATATTCTTATATAAAGAATAAAATATCAACTTGACTGCTCGAATATAGTTGTATCTTCCGTGAACTCCCAAAAGGCGACTTAATAAATGGAACTGTCCAATAGAGTAATCAGAAGCCATCACAGCCTGCATGCCTTCATGTCCTTGGATACCAATTCCAACATCTGCTTCTTGAATCATAGAAACATCGTTGGCACCGTCGCCTACTGCGCAAGTCACCCTTCCTTGGGTTTTTACTAAACGCACAATCACTGCCTTCTGCAATGGTGTTGCTCTACAACATATGACTGCCACACATTGTTCAGCAACAGTTAAAAATGTCTCTGGAACGTTCTTTAGAGCTAACGTCAAGGAAGTTCCATCAATAACAAGAGTCGGTCCTCTTAGTCTTTCTGGAAGTGATGCACTAATCGAAGTAAATCCATTTCTTCGTCCTTTCCACTTTCCCCTTGGACGAGTTCCGGCCAAAGGTTTCGGTTGGTCTACCCAATCATCTTCATCTTCATTATTCGCCAAAGCGCTACCACCGCTACCTGAATAAAGCATATCACTCTTTAAGGCCATCTCCAACTGCTGCATAACTTGTTCCGACGTGGTTCCTTCTATGCTAATCATTTTATGTGGATCAACGATAATAGAAGAGCTAACACCAATAGCTACAGCAGTTTCTCGCAAGTCACCAGTGACCATCCAAATAGTAATACCAGCCTTTTGAAGGAAAGAAACAGTTTCTTGAACTTTATACTGCAATCGATCCTCCACCGCAGAAGCACCCAGCAACGTCAAATCATGTTCGACAAGTTCCCATGCTTGAGCTATTTTCAAGTCTCTGCTAGTGTCCATAGATCCTTGTGCCTTTTCCAACTCGGCATGAAAATTTCCATATTCGGCTTCGGAAAGAAAACGTGCTCCAAACACCAAAACACGAAGGCCTTCATCTGCAAATGACTGAACGTGCTTCCTCGTAACCGAAATCAAATCTCGTTGGTCAAAAGCAACACTAGTCGCTATTTCACCGCGATCAATGCTAAGTGAAACGTCTCTCATCTTATCAAACATGACAGACTCTGCTCCTTTTGAATAAAGTACCAACTTCCCTTCAGGAGTGCGCACAATGAGAGACATACTTCTACGCGAAGACTCGAATTCAGCGACATCTAGAATTTGGAATATTTCCTCCGTCCTTTCATGTTCATTCAATATGTGAAGGCGGTTCCCTTGTCTCTTTATGAGTCGAAAGCCATAATCACGAGCAGCCCTGACCAACGCAACTTCATCAGGAGACTGTGCAGCATAATCAATTTTCTCGATATCATCGGTCAACTCGCTTGTCTCATTAGACTTAAGCTTGTCTGCTTTGTCATTTTTGTTCTTTTTAAAAAATCGCAAGGCATTGCGTTTCAAGTTTTTCAGATGCCATGAAGGCTTTTTCTCTTCGCCGCTTTCATACTGATTCTGAACATCTGGAGAAACTGTGTGACATACGCACATTGCACGCAGAAACTCCAACTTGAACGGAAAGTCGGTCTCCACTATCGGCGAAGTGTGCTCCGGTGGAGCCTCCAAATTTGTGCCGTGCGTCGTTGCTGAATCGTTCTGACAAAAGAATTTAGTAAAAGTACAGTAAAACAACAATATTTGCTTACTGTCACTATATCCGTGCCTCGATAGATAGAGTCTTGTCTTTGTTTCTCCGTACAGGCCAATTCTCCAAGGTGAGATCCAGAACTACTTTGTTTTTTATAAAAAAGTTCACCACCAACGCTACATTTTGAAAATTCCATGATATTCTCTGTTAAAGTTCCCGTCTTATCCGAGAACAAATGCTGTACAGTACCAAGTTCATCATTAATAGCACTAGTTCGTGCCAGCATGGGCTTTCGTTGAGGAGGTGCTACCGAATAATCATAACAAGTTAGTTCTTGGTCCCATTCCATAAAACATTTTTGCCAAAAACGAGTCAACTCCAATGAGATGATCAACGATATTGGAATCATATTATACAATAAGAGGAAGAAAGTTCCCAGATGCGTTATAAATATCAATGCTCTGTTGGTTGGCAAACCAGTAAGATACCAAACGGAATTATTCTGAACTGCCGATGCACATATAGCCCAAATGAGACAAAGTATCAATAAAAAGTAGAAAATACTCAAAATGTAAGTATTCAACCTCTTCTCCACATGGGAAAACTTTGCCCTCTGGTGTTGCTGATTCAACATCAATTTGCATTGCTTTCCACTATATACAACAACGCCATATGTGTATTCTGTATTTCGCAAACGACAACCTCGCAGCAACAAGTTTTTTGCGTCCAAAGGGAACCGTTGTGAGCCATCAACTTGTGTGGACGATGGAATCGATCCGTCGTCGACTGTCGAAGTTTTTAAATGTCCATCCACCATTCTTCCTAAGCCACCTGTACCATCCATTACATACATGGACGAATAACTCGTTTCCGGAGATAATTCCAATTGTCCAACAAACTTGTACAACGATGCGTTTGGAGCCTCGCATTTGATGACACCATGAAGTGAGCTAGTCTTGCGAATAATTTCTTCTTCATCTGGTAAACTATTTTCTGACGAGTTTAAAACTGCTACAAGACGTTTCAGATTGGTTTCGCCATCTAAATTACTCGTTTCTACGTAAACAGCATTATCTTCATGGGATGAAAACAACGCGACAATATCGCAAGGACACATTTGATCCTTTCCAAGCCGAACTACTTCCCCTACTCTCAAGTCATACGAAGGAACAGTTCTCAATTCACCATCTCTTAGCACTTGATATTTCGTGCTATTTGAAGAACGATCTGCCAAGTATCGATGATAGTCTTCAAAAGCCTCTTTAATTGCTGATAACAGAACAACGAACGCTAGAGGAAGAATGGAACTCACTGGAACTCCGTTGGGAGTATCAAAAGGGGTTATCCCTGGGATAAACTGAACAACTATCACGAAGAGAAAATAGAGATTGACATATCTCCTAAACTGTTCGAACAGGTTTTTGGGAAGAAAAGTCAACAGCGTATATTTTGTTGTTCTAATGTAGTTTTTAGGAAAGGTCAGGTTTGCTTGGCCAACGTTGACGATGCGAACTGGTGAGCCTTCGCTCGAGTCCAACTATACATAAACTCTTTAGCCCGATACATATTTTCCTTCCGCAAGAAAACCTACTCTCATGGAGGAAAAAAGGCGCTCTCGCTTTTTCAAAGCTTCTTTTCGTCGATGTTCTGGTCCAAACTCCAACCAATTTTTGGCGGGCACGACGAGTTTTTCTTCTAAGCTTTTCAACGCCTTGTTTCCTACGCGTCCCACTGGAGATGTCCAGTAACTTTCCTTTACAGTTTCTTGTCGTACTCCAGACACACCGGCTACTTTGGCACGGCTCGAAGCAACATCCGCTGGAGCTCCTTCCTCCAAGTTTCGGCTATTGGACTCTGTATTGCCCGCTCCATATTCAAAGGTTCCTCGTAAAGCATCCCTATCAGCTGAAGCAGTTGCTAACTCTTCAGCTGCGGCGTCTAAAAGCTCAGGAAACTCCAAGTCTTCCTCGGAACGAAACAAAATACGTGACATGTACTAGGCGATGCTACACACACACACACACGTACGTTCCCACAACAAAATTTGGAGCCAACACAATTATTGGATTTTGCTGAACAAGTTTTGCTTTGGCTTTTATTCACGACTTTCTTTCAACAGTTGCTCAAATCTTTTGCGTGCCTCTTCTATTATATTCAGCTCTTGTTCATATTTTGCCTAGGCGAACATCCCTTTACTTTTCTACACGCTTTCCACTAGTCACTTACCAAATATTCCTCGTTGCGTTGCTTCACTTGTTGGGGAACCTTATCATATCCAGGTGCCTGCATTTTCTGCTGATATGCTATAAAAAGAAATAAATACGTAGAGCTGTCGTTCTCCAACCATATGCTTACCTTGAACTTGCAAACGCTTCTCCTCTGCTTTGGCTTGCAATTTCTTGTATTCCACGTCAAAGTCGACGAGTCCCTTCAACAACAAATACACCTAAATACATTAGATCCGGTGAAAACAATACTAGTCGGTATGACTTGCCTCGCAACTATCATCCACTACCTGAATAGCACAACCCGGGGGTACAGGATCGTCTCTAAACGCTGCAAGAATACTCAGATCACTCGCCAAAGCCAAGGTCTGAATAATATCTTTTGTGTCTTCTCCTAATTGGAAAGACTTGTTATCTCGAACCCGCAAATACATTTCCGGTCGAATTTGCCGCTTTACATCGTACATAGCCCGCAAGTTTCTCAATGCCTTGACTATCTTTTGTGCAAAGGCAACTTGTTCCTCCGCCAACGCATTGTGCCACTAGACTACTAGTTAGTTTCACATTCCATTACTACTCGTAACGTGGACTTACTCGAGATTGAGCAACTGGATAAGGAGCAATAGTAATACTTTCGATGCTCTCATATTGTTGACGTCCAGGAAGTCTTTGATACAATTCTTCCGATACAAACGGCATCATCGGATGAATCAATCGAAGACCGGTATGCAGACATTGAAATAGCACACATTTGGAAGCAAACTTGCGAGATTCATCGGAACAACTCATTTTTGGTTTGATTGCTTCCAAATACACATCGCAAAGCTCATACAACCAAAAAGAGTAAGTTGTCTGAACTGCATCCGCAAATCGATACTCTTCAAATGCCTACGACCAGCAATTCAATGTGAAATGATTTGTAAACACCAATCCAAAACCCACCTCGTTGGTTCGAACAACAGCATCGTTCAATCGAGAAAGAATCCACTTGTCTATGATGTATTCATTTCCTTGATGCAACAACACAGCATCGAGGCCTTTTTCATCATAGCGAAAAGATTCTCCCAGATTGAGGATAGCAAAACGAGTTGCATTCCACAATTTGTTACAAAAATTGCGATAAGCTGCGACACGATTCACATCCAAGTTAATATCTCGACCCTAGGTTCATCGTCCACCATACAAATCCATCCGCTGTGCAACTACGAAACTTACTTGGATAGTATAAGCCAAGAGTCCATAACGAAGGGCATCCGAACCGCATTCTGGAATGCCGTGTGGATATTCTTGCTTCTGACCTTCCATGGCACGTTTCACTTCCTTGGGATCCAAGTTTCCAGCTTCCAACTTTTGATGCAATTGTTCCAAAGTTGCACCATCTACCACTTCCAAAGGATCAATCACATTACCCAAGGACTTGCTCATCTTCCGTCCATACTTGTCTCGAACCATGGCATGTAGATAAACAGTCCTAAATAATAAATAAACAACTATCGCACAAAATAGATTGTATTCGATACCGAAAAGGAAGTTGTCCAGTAAGCGTCAATCCCAACATGACCATTCTCGCAACCCAAAAGAACAAAATATCATGACCCGTTTCTAACAAAGTAGTCGGATAAAATTCCTAGCAAAATGTGTCTATATTCACAACATTTCTGACATTCAACTTACTTGAAGGTCCTTTTCGTTTTCATTCGGCCATCCAAATACAGAAAAAGGAAACAATCCGGAAGAAAACCAAGTATCTAACACATCTTCATCTTGTTCAAGCACAATCGACTCCAAAGGAATATCTATTCAACAGTCCAATAAACAATGATTATATATATATATTGCCAAACTCCACTTACTAAATTTAGCAGCAGCCTTTCTCTTGGCCTCTTCTTCATTACGGCCAACGATCCAACCTTGTTCCACTTTTTCTAGATATTTTCCGTAAAACATTCGCATAACAATAATCAATACATACTGCCTGACGAGTTGTGAAATACTTGATAAGCAGGGATACGATGACCCCACCACAATTGTCTAGAAACACACCAATCTCGAATATTATCCAACCAACTGTCCACATTTCCATCATCCAACCAACTCCACATTTTGTACTTTCACTTACTGAAACCAAGTTTGTTGATGGAATTCAGGAATAATTTTCAATTCACCGGAAATAGTCTTATTCTTTGCTTCCATCGCCATCTCTGAACAACGAACATACCACTGAGGTTTCAACATAGGCTCGATAACATCGCCACTCCGAGAACACAACTAAAGAAGCTCATTTCCCAACTCTCACACCAAACAGAGACATATACTTACTGCCAAACGCATTGGATTTTCTTCCTTTCCATAAAACAGGCCTTTCTCTTCCAAAGCTTTTTCTATCGCTACTCGCGCATCATATCGCATCATTCCTTGAAACGGACCTCCGTTTTCATTGATTCTTCCATCGTCTGTAAAAACAGAAATATTCTCCAGTTGATGGCGTTGTCCACATAAATAGTCATTGGGATCATGTGCAGGTGTCACTTTCACAACACCAGTACCAAATCTATGGAGAAGATTCGTTCAAACATATAAAATACAAATATCAACAATATAAACATACTCCATATCTACCAATTCTTCATCAGCAATAATAGGCAACTTGCGAGGTAAGAAAGGATGCATCGCATATTTCCCAATGAGGGATGCATAACGGGAGTCTCGTGGATGCACAGCAATTGCAACGTCTCCTAATACAAAATGAAAAGATATATCTTAACCTCTTATCGTTGATTATTACATACCCAACATAGTCTCCAATCTTGTGGTTGCAACTATCAATCGATGGCCTTCTTGAGCCGACTCTCCTTGCACAGGATAGGCAAACTTGGTCAACCAACCAAACTCTACTTCTTTCGCATGTCCAGGCACCTAACCAATATAATAGACAAAGATATGTATTCCAACATTTTCTTAGTCTCCACAATACCTTTCTCTTTATAGGCTTTGTAATATCCAAATAATCAACTTCAATATCAGATAACGCCGTACACAAATGACAACTCCAATTCACTAGACGAGTACCACTAAATAATACAAATGTATCGTTATTCTAAACTCCTTCCATCTTCTTTTCTTACCGATATACTAATCCAAGCTCATCTAATCGAACAAAAGCTTCTACTACCGCCTTGGAAAGTCTATTGGACAAAGTGAACTGTTCTCTCTTCCAATCGACCGAACAGCCCATTCTTCTCAACTGATTGCAAATTCTATCGCCATAGTTATGTTTCCATTTCCAAACCTAACTAGATTAGACTTGTCTCATTTATCTCATACTTACTTCTTCTATAAATTTTTCACGACCCAAATCATGCCTCGTTTTCCCAGATTCTTTAAATAGTTTCTTCTCTACTACGGATTGGGTAGCTATACCGGCGTGATCTGTTCCAGGTACCCAAAGTGTTAAATATCCAGACATTCGATACCATCGTGCCAGTGCATCCTATTCCACAAAGCTCAATCTCTGAACACCTATCCTCTACAAACATACTTCAATAGCTATCGTCAAAGCGTGACCAATATGTAGAGAGCCAGTCACGTTAGGAGGTGGGATAACCATAACAAACTTTCCTTTATATTTGGAAGCATCCGTCCCATTCTCCACGTGGAAATAGTCTTGAGCCTCCCACCATTCATACCAACCCGTTTCTACCAACTATATACACAAAGACGCTCGCAAGTTGGAACGAAAAACTTGTCTCTTCCCGCACTTACCTTTGGTTGATATGCTGGCGGAAACGGCGTCGAGGTATCTTTTTTTTGTCCAGGTACCACAGCATCAGAAACACTATTCAGAGATACAACCGTCGCATTGGTCTAAACAGAGCATAAATAGTTTCTACACTACAATTTGTCGCGTTACCTTTTTTGCTGTTTGTTTCTTGGTCGTCGATTCGCTTTCCACTGGTTTGGTTTGGGCTTTCACTGCCTTCTTCTCTTCTTTCGACGCCAATTTCGCCAACTTTTTCTGTCTTGCCTTGGGAAGCTTTTGTCTCTCTTCTTCCGTCATTTTCAAATATTCTTCTAAACCTACAACATTGGCAGCTGAATCTTGGTCGTCGTTGGTCGGCGCATTATTATGGTCCATGGTATCCTTTGTGTATCGTTTGTTTCCGTCTGCAATACTACTCTTTGAACGCACGAACAATGCTTTTGCTGATTGCAATCGACGTGGATGACTGCTGTTACGGAGAAACGAGTCGACGATAGCCAAGGATGTACCAAAGAATCGTCTGGTCCAACTGCAAGAGTTGCCCCACCGCCACAACACCGCCAACTCGCGAGGATTGGCGCCCTTCATGAACCATCACAATCCAAATACAGAGACCTCTATTATTATTTCTAGGGCGGGCCAGAATGACACAAGGTAGTCTGGGAGGTTGGTTACCAAAAGGAGAAAATGGACTGGGATTCCTATAGAAATAGCATTTGGTGTGTGTGTGTGTGTGTGTGTGGGGTCTATTCTCAAAGATGAGCTGAATGAGGAGGCGGATGACTAGTGAGGAATCCCCACATGCTCTTCTTTCCCGTAGCAAATGAGAAATGGTTTGTGGGAGAAAAGGAGGCCATCGTTTCTTTGTCCAAGGCCCAATTTGAAATTTTAAAAATTTCCCGATGGATGAATTAAGACTGCGGTTGTGGTATTTTTTGGTGTGAATGTCATGCAACCAAAGAGTCCTCAAGAAGACTTACAGCTCACAGGTGAATGGGATTTAAAGTTTCTACAACTGGCACAAGATTTTGGTGATATTTCCAATTCCCCTTTACTTGCTTTAGATTCAAAGGAAACAACTCCGGTATCGTCCGTAAAGTCAGCTTCCAAACTCAACTCCTCTTTGAAAAAGAAAGCACTCAACAACCATAACCTACAAAGAAGAACAAGTGAAGACAAGTTTCATGGCCTTGTCGTAGGTTTGCGCTCTCCTCTATGTACTACGGAGAACAATGCAACTCCTTCAGCTACTACGACACCTTTTAGGAAAAAAGTAACGTTCGAAAACACCGAGTGTCCCACTCCTCTATCGAATGCTATGTTGGAAGAAAAGTTTTCCGCTGTAGAAAAAGAACGATTGATTGCATATAGGAAGAAACTGGAATCTTCCGAAAAGGAATTGAAGAAAATCAAAAATAATCTAGCCGAAGAACAACGAGCTTCCTCACAATATCAGTCAACCATAGAATCGCTGAAAGCAAGGATACAACAACTAGAAAACAGAGAATTGCATTCAAACCAAGAAATGCCGAGAAAAGATTCTCCTCAACTGAGTGTGCAGTCACCAAATGGACTGCAGTTTGATTTGGAACCTCGCAATCCTAAGAATGATATGGATCAAAGGACAATGGAAGCAAGCGAAGAGTTGCAAAGGTTGAGCCTCGAACAACGATGGAAGGATGACAAAGTCGATGAATTGAGACAAGAAAACGAGCAATTGAAGGAGCAGTTGGAACTTTCTTCGAAGCAAATGCAAGAACAAATAGACGAATTGGCAAATCTTTGTGAACAGGCATCCAATGAAAATGACAGTCTCATCGAAAATATTAGCAATTTGAAATCCCAACTGGAAGAAAAGGAGAAGAATGAACAAGAACTTCATTGTCAACTCAGAAAATTACAGGAAACCATAGAGAGATATGCGGAACAAGAACAAAATACGCAACAGACACAATCAAGATTGGAACAGGACAAGGTGGAACTGAAGAAGCAACTGGAAGAAACATTGGAGAAACTTGAACAAACACGGAAAGAAATGGAAGAATGGAAAAGAGAAAAGGATCATTGGGAAGAAAAGGAGTTGAGTTGGGAGCGAAGGCTGCAAGAAGAAAGGGAGAATTTGCAGAATGAGATTCAAGTTGCGCATCGGACATGGGAAGCAAAACAAAGAGAGTATGAAGAGAATAAGCAGCAACAAGAGGAATACGTAAAGAAACTTGAAGAGGAAAAACAGGTTATTCAAAATGAGCTGGAAAAGGCAAGGGAAAGCTACGAATCCCTGAAACAAGCTCAAGTTGCGTTGGAAGAAGAAATCACACGTATGAAAGAACAAGAGGACTCTTGGAGACAGGGCGAAAAAGAATGGAATGAAAAGTGGAAAGCTAGTGAAGAGAAGAATCGACTCTTGCAAACTCAACTGGAGGAGATTCAGAGCAATTTGAAAACCATGGAGGAAGAGTACCAACACAAGTTACAAGAGAAACTTCAACAAACAGAACAAGGTTATGAGGCAACTAGAAGAGAACTCGAAGAAAGAGTGGCAACTCTTGAAAAGGAGTTGGGAGCTTCAAGACAAGAGCTAAGTCTTCGAAATGAAGAAATTGACCGCAAGAATGAACAACTCAACACCTTGAAACAGAAAATAGATCAACAATCCATGGAAGCGAAGGAATTGCATAACCAACTTCAACAAGAACGAGAGAAAGTCGAGCAACTTGAAGAGACTATGAATGAGAAGCAAGCGGAATACAAGTCCCAATATGAAGAGTTGTTGCAACAGTTCAACAAGTTAGCGTCTCACGATTCTGATAACGAAAGACTGCGCATCGAAGAACTTTCTTTACAAGTAGCTGATTTGACGGAACAGTTGAAACGACTAGATGAGGAAAATAGCAAACTAATTTCTGGCGACTCTCAAACGAAACATAAGATCCAATTCGTTGCAAAATTGAAGGAAGAAAATCGACAGTTACGAAATCAATATTTGGAGCTACAAAGTCGAATGCGAGAACTTCAACGCAAACTTGCTCCCACACCTGCAAAACCAAAATATCATTTGTCCAAAAAGGTTTCAGAACGAGAAGAAGAAGCAGAAGAAAGAGAGAGGAAAAACGGGACCAAGAAGAAGGAATGTGGGTCTCAAAAGGAACATCCTTATCTTACCAGGTCTCGCGTTCCTAACTTGGACAAGGAAAATGAGCAAAATCAGCACAACTTGTAGTAAAGCTTTATCTTGTTGGAAACTTTTATTGGTCAATGAACATTTGTTGTCGTTTTTCCAAAAGGTGCTCGAGTCACAAAAGAAATGCGTTTTCATGACCCACACACACACATATACACACTCTTTAAGTTGACAACTCTTTGTTGCTGAACAACAAGTTTCTTATGTCTCTATTCTGTTCGTCTCACTCCTATTGATATGCGACAACACACATCCCACGAAGCTTATTCTTCTTATGCTATTAGGATGCTGCTTTGGACATATCTTTGGATTCATTTTTGGCTGGTCGAATTACTCTGGCAGGCATACCAGTTCGCCACGATTGTACGAGTGTTTCCGCAACTCGAGTAGCTTCAATAGCGTCGTGTATATCTGCAAAATGGGAAACGGGTTCTCCACGAAGCATATCTACAAAAGCCTGCATCTCCTCTCGAAAGGCGATTCGAAAGCGTTGAGAAAAACTCGGACAAATATCGGTCGATGCTCTACCAGCTTTTAAAGTTACCATAGGAGTCTCCTTTACTTCCCCAATTTGAATCGTTCCATCTGCAGATACCAACTCGGATGTCACATTGTAGCCATAACGCAAAGAACGAGACAAGTGCATAAAACAACGAGCTCCCGATTCCATCTCCAAAATACACAAAGCAGTGTCCGACTCTCCCATATCCTTCAAATGAGGATATACCAACGCATCACAACTAGCAAATACTCTTGAAACTTCACTTCGTAAAAGCCAACGAGCAAGATCTTTCAAGTTTCTTATCATCATTCCTTTTCTTCTTCCTCCATACACTTACCTATATCATGTACTGCCAAATCCAGTAACGTAGAATTGAATCCCAAGTCACGTTGATATTTATCTGGAAAGTCAGGATCACCGCTAGTGCACTTCAATACTAGTGACTTGCCCATTGCGGATTTACGGGTTTGTTCCTAGATAAACTAAGTATAAAGTTCAGTCTTTCTAAATACTACTTACCCAAGCACCGCGATAAGAAGGATCGAATCTCCGTTGAAAACCTACCATACACTTGACACCACAAGACCGAACGGTTTCTTCCAAGTCTGCAACTGCCTCTGTAGAATATCTAACCAGTCACGAAACAATCAAAACACAACATAAAAGCCCATTCAAGTCCAACCAACCCCAAAGGTTTCTCACAGAATATGGCTTTTCCGTGTTTGGCTGCTAGTGCAACTTGTTTGGCGTGGTCTCGTGGTTTCGTGGCTAAAACAACCGCTTCAATTTCCTTGTCTGTTATTGCTTCTTCATAGTTATCAAATGCCCTTTTATATATATATGAGAGCAACGCTCAAGTCTCCCCGGTCTGTGAAACCTCACCTTGCTGCTCTCAGTTCCTGTGCCACACTGTACAAAGCTTCCTTTCGTTTACAAGCCAAAGATAGCTCCACACCAGGAAATTTTATCAAGTTGCGAGCGTGTATCAAACCCATTTCCCCTAAGCCTACCACACATACTCTTAAACGACGTAACACACTCGTCATTGTATATCTCAACAAACACGACGTCCACACCGACAAAGCAGAAAGAATGTTGGGCAACGCACCCTCTTAAGGGAACCAGTGAAGCACCTTGCAAAGGAACCACGACAATAAAAGATGAATAGAGTTGTATTCCACAAGAGAGATAAATGCAACACACACACATACACACACATATATATATACAACATATAATAGATTATATCGTTGATCTCTCTCCATTCCATCTAGGAACCAATTCCCTGTCCCTCCGACTTGCTCCATTTCTTTCTTTGTCCTGTGCAAATTGGCGTTGGATATCCTTATTCGTATGAAATAGTACGGGTAAAATATGTTGTATAGTGGAGCAGAAAAAAAGCTTTCTGCAGATACTCACCAACACTTGGAAGAAGGCATTGGGGAGTCACTTGTTGCTAGAAGAAGATTCAATAGGATTTCTACCAACAACCACCAAGACTCGTATGACTCTTTCCGTCCATCTTTCAGTACTTGTATCTCTCGTCACCGTTTTTCATATCGTGCGAGTATTTATTCGTTGTTCCTTTTCTTTACCAGTTTCTTGAGGACGATTATGCTCCACGAGTACCCGACTAGAGACGAACAAAACAACCACCAAAAAGTTTCCAAACAACAACAACAGCAGCAACGCTACAACATATTGCATTACTTGGTGCTATTCTTGAGTTTTCAGTTCAACTTGATTGCCTGCTATGGTTTGTCTTCGGTAGCTTCAAACTATCGGCGAACTATGCTATTACAAGGCTCAGCCTATCGTATTGTGCAACTCTTGAATTTTCTTAGCTTTTGTGCGAGTTTTGTGTCTGTGTTTGTATTATTTGCTGTTTTTGTATTTCTTCTGCAACAACATTCGGCACAACTGGACAAATGGAAGAAGACTTTGTTGTCATCGTTGATGGGAGCAGAACACTGGAGCATCTTTTTGTTGTTTCTATCCTGTCTTTATTTCACACTTGCAACGAATCATAGTAGAATGGAAAAGAATGTCTATCTAGGATTCGTTGCTTTCCTAAGTGGTTGTCTCTCTGCTGCAATCCTTTTGCACAAGGCTATATTTGTGGCTCTATGGAGAAATAATTCCTCTTCGGAGCACATTATTTCCTCTACGAATTGGCGTCCTCTTTTGATTTCTGTATTTCATATCTTTGGATATACCACAATTCTATTTCAATCTATTCTTGTTTGGGAAGGTAACTTGTCAGAGTCATGGTTATTGTTGCCCATCTCCAGTTGGTATGATACACACGACAGCTTCCATTATCACTCCAAGATACAACAAATAGGCTCCCTGCTATTATCTCTTCTAACCACTTGTCTCCTCGAGACAATGAAAGTGGCTCTACTCTTACGTTGGCAGATATACTTTGTGATGAAATCTTCCTTTGCTCGTTGGGCGAATAGAATGACTCATCGTTCGCCGGTCATTCTCGCACAGCTTCTCTTCTATCGATGTCTGGTGATTGCTTCATGGATGGGTTGCAGTGTCTTGTTATCATTGACTTTGGCAACCGGAGACTTTATTAGTATCATAAGTGATTATCCATTTGCCTTGTCATGGTCCTCATTGTGTTCTGTAATGACATTCTATCTCTCTCATTGGGTTACGATGCTCCTCTATGCGGTCCTTGTATCTGCCTATCTCATTCTTCCATCTACGAGTATAGGAACCTCGCTGCCACATCAAAAA
This sequence comes from Galdieria yellowstonensis, assembly GCA_026122205.1. NCBI lineage: Eukaryota > Rhodophyta > Bangiophyceae > Galdieriales > Galdieriaceae > Galdieria > Galdieria yellowstonensis. The sequence goes on along the minus strand of JANCYU010000026.1, from coordinate 166,528 downwards.
TGGAGCAAACTCAAATGGACATGTGTATTGCTTTGCATCTTGATTGGCAATCATCCCACGAGTCGTTACTTTTTGTTGGGTTGGTTTCCAAATATCTTTTCTTCCTATGAGGAGTTGACTTGGATAACAACGCAGTTTATTCCAATGAGTTATTTGTTATTCATTCTGTATATTGAATCGAAACCTTTTATTTATTTATTTCTTACGACTCGTTGTCCTAGTTCCATGCTGCTGCTTCTTCCACTTTGAGGGTGGGTGCAATTGTCATTGTCGTTTTGTATCGGCAGTGCGCTCCTCTGTCCACAACCAACGCGTATATCCTTTTGGTGATAAAGAAATGGTTCGTTGATACCCTTTTCTTCCTTGTCTACTCCACATGAAGAAGCAACTCTATTATTTTTCTAGGATGCTCGGTGGCCATCTCTCTTTGGTTCCCTCATCGACCACTTTGCGGTTGCACTGACTCAACTTGACATGTTTCCTTTTCTCGTCTTTTGTCATGTGCTCCAAGTCACCTTGAAACTTTATCAATTACCAGGGTTTGCACGGCAGTATTGGCTGAAAACATGGGTAGTTACTTTTTGTGTTGCCTTTGGTGGCAGCACTTTGGCGCACTTGTTGTGTGGCAAAGCAGTTCCTTGGGTGACCTCTCCCAACGACCGTCGTCTCATCATCACTACATGGGTTGCGTGGTGGTTGGTGCATCGCCTTTGTTGGTTCTTTTCTCTGGTCTCTCGTTGGAGCTTGCTCCGAGCAACGATTGCCGGCTTTGCTGCGGTTGCCAAAGCTCGGTCTGTCATGCAGTTTGTCGATAGTGTTCACAAGTGGTATCCTATTGGAAACCATGGAGGTATCCTAGCTACCGTTGTATTGGGTACTGTTGCTGGTAGTGGTGGGAATTTGTTTCTCGTCTTGGAAGAAAAGTTGCGGTGCCCTGCTGCTACCGTCGTTTCCGAGCTTTCTCGTCCTACCAGTAGCAATTTGAAGTCTGCTTTTTATATTTCTTTGATATATGCCATCTCCCGACGCAAGAAATGGCAATATGGCAGTTATCTTTCGTTGCAATGGGACCAAGTGTTGTCGATATCCAGGGTGTATAAATATGTTTGTGGGTTGATGTTTGTCCATGGTTGGTGGGAAGGATACACAGGGAAGAGGTTGTTGGATAAACTATTGTTTCCTGTGGAACGGGTGGCATGTTCGTTGTTTCGATGGAATAAGGAGGAGAAGGAGGAGATGAGTAGTGGAAATGGCAAAGTGTTCATGGAAGAGAACCATGAGCCTGGGAAAACCACGACCAGTGCGTTGGCCTATGTCAAACAATATTCTCCGATGAAAAAGAGGTCCTCCTAGTGCCATTGATCAACGAAATATGGTTTCCTAGGTGGATAGATACAAAGATAGGTATAATATCGAGCTTTTTTATTCCTTGTTCGGATAACGATGATATCGAGACCACAAAAAAAAACACCAGAGCAACCGCTTGTATCCTTTTTGTTTCCCCCAACAACAACACTAGTCGAATATGGTTACGACGCTATTTCCCCATCGTACTGTTGTCTTCATCCACAATATCTTCGATATGAAATCCAAAGTTTTCCTTTGCAAACTCTTCCGAAATGTCATGAGGCTCATTTCCAACCAACGTCGACATGGAAGAATGCGGCGGATGATTCCATAAACCAACGGCATCCAATCTACTACGAGGATGGTGGTTTGTTGTCTGTGGATTGCTGCTATTCGTGCTTGTATCGGCCATATTAGGATAAATAAAAGATACCGATGGCATCTGTTTGCTATCTGCATAGTAATTATTCAGATGATCGCTCAACCTAGGAACGTTTTCCATAAATGTACCAAAACAAACCGCTTGTTCCGACTTTTCCTGTATCCCAGCACTAGTTGGTGACAAGTCGGTATTAGATGGAGGATATTCTGGCTCATAATGTCTATTCAACCCACCAACGGTTGACTTTCCCACTTGTCCATGGATCGATGAAGCAGACGAAGAACAGGAAGAGGACGATGAAGGAGATGACGACAACTGTTTCTTACCAAATGCGGTTCCTGTTGATTGCGCATGAAATGTCATGGTATGAGAAAAAGGCGAATTCGAAGAAGATTGCCAAAGTTCCTGGGAGAAACCAAAATGGTTGCTATGCATACTTTCAGGAAAACTTTGGCCACAAGTACGTTCCATCATTCGTCGACTAGAACCAGTATCCTCCTCTCTTTCTTGGAAGGATAACGAGGAGGATGATCGACGTTTCATCCATTCCAGCCATTCCTTGTTCTGGACAACGACCACATGTTTGCATTTGTTACAAACAACTTGATTTCTATCCAACCACACATAAAAGTGCGTGCAGCTATCTTCCATATTCTCACTAGCTTCACGAGTCGACTGTCCTGGATTCTCTTCACTACTAGAAGAATACTCACCAAGCCTTGGGCTGTTGCTCAACTGCAAAGGACGAGAAATTCTCTTTTTGGGTGGTACTCTAGGATGATGATAATGATGATAGTGATCATTCTTGTTGTTATCTGACAAGTCGTCGTTGCGGCGATTTCTTTCTATCGCTTCTTTGGAATGGCCACTAGCAACCGATGATGAATCTTGCTCTTCCACCTTTTTGCTTTCATCCTCTAAAGAAGAGTCAGGATGACTACAACGATTATGGAACTCTGCAGTTTCTTCCACACTCTTGATATCATGATTGTTATTGCTACTTGTGCTCGCTTCCAACTTGGAAGAACTCAACTCCATCCAGACTTGTTCTTGAATGCGAGCCTGGCTCTCCTTTAATCGTTGCTGTGCATGTTCCCATGCTGACTCACATTTCTCGGCATCAAACAAAGCATCAAAAGCAATCGTATTATCATCTCCGGATTGCTCCTCTCCCAAGCAGCTCACAAACTTTTCCATCGCATAGGAAATAACTTTGGGGTCGCCACAATCACTTGCTGATAACAACTTGCTTCTGCACCATTCTCCCAATCGTTGTGCCAAACAACGACCATGTTCAACCAACTGATCCAGTCCTTCGTATTTGTTGGCTTTCTTACATAAAATACTCAGTCGACGACCATCTGGCCACCGGTCTACCGAGTCTGGTGCAGCTTCTACCAGCTCTTTCGTTTCTTCTAATAAAGTCTCCAACTGCGACTTGAAAAATGCTTGTCTTCTCCGCTGTTCTATCACAACTCTCGCTTCTTCCGCCTCTTTTATCATTCCCAAGGATTCCATTTCTTGTCTCCACTTGTTCATCATTTCTGTATCGTTGGACATTACCGCACTTTGGAAATGATCGACTACGGCCTTGGTCGAACGCAATCTTTGTAGATGTTGCTCAACTTGTTGAATATCACGAGATAACACATGAAGACCTAATCCACGAATATTACGCAGTTCATTCTCGATATACTCTTCGTCCTCTGAGCTGCAAAGTTGTCGTAGTCTTTTGCGTTCCCCCTTCACCACCTTGCCTAGGTTCTTTTTCACAGAATCCAAGGCTATTCTGAGTTGGTCCGATACATCGTTCGAATGTAACGAAATAAACTGTTCTATCTCTTTCACCAATTGTTCTGCTTGCCCAAGTTGTTCCGAATCGGCGCAAGTCTGTATGTACTGCTCTGCTCTTTCCATCAGCACCTTTTCCTCCGCTTCTTTCTTGCGTTGTGCTTCCATTGCTTTCTCTTTCTCCTTTTGTTTCTCATAAAACCAAACTTCTGCATTCTCCAATACACTGGATGTTTCTCCAAAGATTTTATTGGCCAGTAATGTTGGAATCTGATCCTTCAAGCTCCTTCCTTGTTGGAGCAACTCCTGTACTTGTTCTATTTGTTCATTTGATTGAGCCCCTTGCAGATATTTCACCACATCTATTGCCTTTTTAATCCTTTCGTTGAGTTCAAATGCTTCTTGATACAATGCATCTTGCGTCATTCCAAGTCTTTCCGCACGTTTCAGCGCTCTCGTCAATGCCTTGTGGTCACCAATTTTCTCTACAGAAGACAAAGCTTCCGTTAGTTGCTTTCTTGCTTGTTCTTGACTGATTTTCTTTTCCATTTGTAATTTTTCTTCTCTCCATCGTCTCTCCTCTTCTTGGATCCTGGACAGCGTCTCGCGGGCTTTTTGGATATTCTTGCTCAAATGATATTCCAATTTTCTGCCCAAAGAAAACGGATGAGAATGTGGATGCGAAGAATCATTTGCGACTTGCTCTGGTTTGTTGTTCACAGGATCCGCTGTAGGAATAGCACTCGATGGCACAGAATTCTGATTCCACGAAGCTGTTGCTTTCTCCTCAACGACGTTGGTACCTGATTTCGCTTTATCTTCTTTAGAATAACCAACTTGTTGCGAGTCCGGGCGAAGTGCTGCAATTTGTAATAAAAGCTTGTTTGCATGAGCAATGGATTCCGTCAATTTCGGAATGGACTTGCAATTCATTGCATCATCCAGTTTGGTCAAAACTTCGTTGGCCTCTACTTCTTTTCTCTTTCTTTCTCTTTTGAAAAAGTCTTCACCGCCCATGCCTCCTCCTTTCCCGATATCTCGTTGAGGTCGTCTTTTCGCGATCATCGTGGCTGAGGATGCAACATGGCCAGTTGCTCTATTGGAAGATGAACTGCTAAGCGATGAACAACTCAAGCCTTCGGAACCATTCGTCTCGGAGTGGGCACAGAGTGACTTGTCACTACCGGTATTGTTGTCGTTATTGTCCGTTGCAGCATCCAAACTCTTGCTTTCTTGTTGAGATTTTAACTTGTCTACCAACATGCGTAACATTTCTCGATGTCCAAAACGCGCTGAAAATTGAACCAAAGTAAAGCTCATCTTTCCCAATGTTTTGACTTTGTTATCCACGGTGGCTCCATGACTCAACAGTCTTTTCACACAAGCGGTATGTCCATTCAATACTGCTAGATCCAGAGGTGTCCAGCCTTTGCTTGTTCTCGCCTGAATATCTGCATTATATTGAATCAACAAGTCTACAATTTCTCCATGTCCTTTAGACGCTGCCAAAGCAAGCGGTTGGACACAATCACTTGTCTCGAAATCCTTGTGAATCAAAAGTTTCATGTTGACTGTTTGATGTACGGAACAACCAAACTCAAGAAGAATGCGAGTACTGGTGGAATATATCGTAAGCAACGGTTACATTCACAAAGAATACACTACTTACCATTCAATATCTCCATTCTCTACAGCAATAAACAACAAAGAACCTCCTCCTTGCGATGCTGAGTGACTGGTACTCGTATCGAAAGAAAGCGAAGCACCATTTTCTAGCAAACACTTGACTACCTCTACATGACCTCCTCTAACAGCATAATGTAAAGGAGTTGTTTCTGTCGAACTCTTGAGGTCTACTTGAGCGTGTCCCTCATGTATTAAGATCCCAACACAATCGGACTGACCATAAATAGCTCCAAGGTGTAACGGAGATAGTTGTTGCTCATCTTGAAGATTGGCATTCGCACCAGCGGACAACAACATCTGAACAACTTGACTATGGCCTTTTTGACAAGCATGAAACAAAGGAGTCTGTCCTTTGGCAGACTTTACATCCACTTGGGCTCCACGTTCTAATAAAAGCGAAACAATACGAGCATAGCCAGAGGATGCCGCCAAATGAAGCGCTGTAAGACCATCTGCACATCGAGCCTGTGGATTCGCTCCATTATCTAATAATATCTGACAACATCGCAAATAACCTTGGAAAAGTTATAAACTCTCATCTCACACATAAAACATAAAAGCTTACCTTTATACGCTGCCCATGCTAAAGCCGTTAAGCGCTTGCGTCCAAAGGTTGCATCAAGTTCCGGTTTACATTTTCGAATAATCATCTCTAGGCAAAGAGGCTTTCCTAGTTTGGCTGCCAACACAAATGCTGGCAGAGACGTTTCCGGCAGAGAATTGGAACGATTATTTGACTTGTTTCCTCCAGGTCGTACCCCTGCTGGAGTTTCTATCGCTGCACTCCTATCACCCCATTTCATACGCGCAAGTATAGCTGCCAAACAATGAGAATGTCCCATACGCACAGCTCTTCCTAATTTCCCAGCAAGAACAACTCGAGAAGAAACGTTTTGTCCTGAACAGGTAAAATCACAAAATTCGCAGGCACCCAAAGGTTGTGAGGCATTTTGTGAAAAAGCCGCTACAACTTCGGAATTGGGCTTCGACTTCTTATCCAACAACGGACTAAAATCTGTGCAAAGCACACACTGACAAGGTGCCAGTGCTGGAGGTAACAAGTCATGATCGCCAATGTCGTCCTCCAAGTCGGAACAAACAGACTCTTCTGACTCAGAATTTTCATAATCTATCGACTCCTTATACGATGACACCCGTTTGCGTATATTTACAGAATTAGCAACAGATTCTGCACCAAAAAAAGTATGAATAATTGACAAAGCACGTCTCACTAACTCCATATTCGAACTTTGCGCCAACATTTCAATCTTTTCCACTCCATTGCATTCCACTACGAGTGCTGCATAAGGATTGTATCGCTTATTGTATGTTCGCGCCAATTGTTCTCCAACAAACAATATATTCCTTAAACCTTTCAAAGCAATGGAAGATATCGTACTGCAACACTTCCAGAATACATCTAACTCTTTGGTTGATTCCAGCAGATTACAAAAAGAGTTGATACCGCCTTTGTCGACCAGGTACTGAATCTGACCTTCATCAAAATTGGCGGTAATGTTATAAAGCACCCAAGAAGCGTCCTCTCGACAAGCCACGTCGTTATTATCAATCAACTCTATAAGAGTAGGCAATATATCGGCCTCAATTACGTCCTCTACCTGATGAGCAGATTCTGTGATATTCGATATTATCCAACAGCACTCTTTCCGGATTCCTTTTTCAGGACTTGATAATAGTGCCTTTAAACAGGGGAGTGCGTTACAGTCTATGATAATCTGCGTTTGTCTGTCATCACCACAAGCAATATTTCCAATAACTTGTAGGGCTGCACTCTGGACGGCCACCGAAACAGGAAATCGAACGCCGTCACCCTTTTGCTGGGGTTGTAACAGTGCAATCAGTTTTGGAACCACGTCTGTTTCTAGAATAGCTTGAATTCGGTCGTTCTGGATGCCGTCACCAAACAGTTGACAAAGTCCCAAACAAGTTTCCCGTAGCACCTGTTCATCCTTGCTTTCCTCCAACAGTCGAGCAAAAACTGCAGCTGAAGAACGTACCTAGAGCAGTCAATCTTTTTGTTCCCTCAGTATATACAAGACTTACTTTAGCCAGTGGCAACTCTGCAAAAGTTTCCTCCATGTTTGCCAAGTTGGACGAACCCAACCCCAACCGGTCTTCCGCCACTGCCCGTGCTTCCGACAATAGTCGAACAGCAGAGTTTGTGTCCATGGACAGACTACTGAGAGCTTCGTCGAATTCTTCTGCCAACGAGTCCAATGTCAGGGTGCTGTTCTCTTCAGAGTTTCGTTCCAACCGCAAGTCTTCTCTTGACAGCAACTGTTGTAACTGTGCCCGTGCAGTGATAACCTGAGGTTCCAAGTTTGTGAATTTGTAGTTGTCCACGTTTTCTTTTGAAGTAGCCATCTCTCTTTTCTATAAGCAAGAAAAGGAGCCTTTCCGACCAACCTCTAGTATCACACACACGGGTTGTTCCAAGTTGTGGCTATTCGATTTGGCATGCAAAACACCAAAAAAAAAGCCCACGAGGCGCCAATGAGAAAAGATACAAGTGTGGAGATGATGAAATAAGAATGACGTGGACTGGCAACACAAGTAGTATTGAGACACACTGCAAGCAAATGTCACTGGTTTCTAGTTGGTAATAAAGAATTAAGACAGAGACACAGAGATTCTCTCGCGCTGTCTCGCTGGACGTGCTGGAACCTTGCGTTTTTCGGTAGTGCTTCTACTATGTGGACTTGTAGAGTTCCCCGTCTTTTCAAACGCTGCGAATATATTGTAACTAGGAACAGATTTTAGGAAACCAAATATATTTTATTTCTTTCCATAGGGAAAACGCCGCCTGATTCTTTGCTGTGGTGAGGTGAATTGCGCCACTCATTCGATCGCTTATTGGTGGGTGGGACTTGGATGGAACAAGACTTGAGAGAATATCGTAGACTTCAGTCCTTCAAGTATCACCGTCAGAAAATAGAAAAACCCAAAGAGAAACAAATATATGTAATAGGTAAAGCAGAGCATCCTGGTTTACTACACCCACTGTTGGAACCTTATGTCTCGCTAGCGGAACAACGTTGGTTGCAACAATCAAAGCAGGCTTCACGACAAAACTACGAAAAGCAGTCCATTATACCATTTTCTGAAAAGAAAAAGCTTGGGAGTTTATCTCTTCAAGTTCTCGAGGGCTTTATAGCGAATAACAATTGGCTCTGTGAACTTCCTTTAACTATCTCGGATAGAAGACAAGAAACAAAGTCTCGAACACTGTACCGAGAAGTGGCTGCCAGAAAGTATAATAGTTACTTGCAAGAACTAGATAATGCATCCCAACAACTAAAGAAACGCTTCTGTAGTGACTTTTCTAGATACGTATGGCAGCCTCAGAATTTGGTCACAAGGGATAACCACGTCCAAGCTGTTCAGACAATACCTAGGGAATATGTTGAATTGGCAACTTGGCGTTATCAACAGTTTAATGTTCGAAGAGGTGCACTGTTGAATAGGGAGCAAAGCAAGGAATCAGAACATTCCAAGTTGGAGAGTTACTCAGGAAAGCTGGGAGGTGAATATTTTTGTTTGTGGTTTAGTGAAAATGTTTTTAGTGTCGACACAATAGAAGATTATCGCAAGATTGCAGCGCATCATTATTGGCGTAAGAAGAATGGGCATAACGTTACAAACCAAACGGAAAACGACGAATCTAGTAAAAGTGCCGTTATTTTGGCCGAGAGAGAAGAGAAACAATTCACGGATTCGGTATATAGTGAGAAACCTGATGCGTTATACCGAGAAGAGGCACATAAGAAATATGAATCGTATGTACGATGCCAGCATTCTAAACAGGAAAGGAAGGAACCCAATTCGGTACCCTTGAGCGTAGACGATGAGAATATCTTTTTATCGCAACCTGCAGTACTATTTCAAAAGTCAAATGCAACAGTTCCATATCATGTACATTATGAAAATATAGATCGACTGCCACTATTTCATTCTAAAGTGATGGTGAGTTGCTGATACGCTTTGATTATCGATGGTACTAAAACTGTTGTAGAATCGCTTTTGTTAAGTGTCGTTTGCATATAAAACACATGTGGAAGACGCGAAAGATTTTGTGTACTATTAGTTCATACGGACAATGTGCAGAAAAACGAGATAGCGGATAGCATTTGTGTTGTTGTTATCAGAAGGCAGCATTTTTTCTCGTTTTTTGGCGCAAAAAATTTGTTATCTGCCTAGTCATGCAAAATACAAAACTCCTTTTTTCTTCATAAAAATGTATTTTGGTAATCATTCCTATCGTCGATAAAGTTGTGTGTAACAAGGGTCTTGTTCATCTCTGTCCTTACATACACACGTGGTATGTCGTTTTGATGGTAGAAAAGTCTTGGATCGTAGGAAATCCAAGTTGTCAGTGTACCATGACCGCGTGAAGAGACTCGAGTGTTCTTGGAGAGGAAAATGGTAATGTGACAAGATAAAGTCTTTCAACTCTCTCACTTTGATATAAAACTAGGACCCTGGTCTTGCATCTTTAAAGGAAGTATTTGCACACTCCGGTATATGGCAACGAATCACCTGGGAAGATAAGAGCAAGGACCACATTAGAGAACGACTCACTGATCTCTCCAAAGCAGCAAAAGAAGACATGCTTTCTTGGGATTCTCCACGAGTCGACGACTTATTTCAGGTCCAAACAAATGTGACAGAGCAGTTTTGTGCTTCTTTGTTTGCCAATGTTACCCAGTTGCTTTCCATTGCGTCGTATTACGAGCAAGCCAAAGACCAGCCTGTCAGGTTTCTAATTGAGAATCGTTGTCTGCCTGTAGGAAAAGACAAGCTCTGGTATTTTGCTAGATACTCTGTTGCAGCTCGGGAAGAAGCTGAAAGAAGAGCAAAGTTAGCAACAGAGTTGTTACAAGCGCTCTTAGAGTCAGCTGGAGCTCTCTATTATCATTTAGAGCAGTTATCTGGTCTTCAGAATCTCGATAAGAAACGACAGTGGCTATCTGAGCATCTTCATATGATCCATCAGCGCCTATATGCAGTCCAACATTATCATTCCATACCTCATTTTTGTGAGATGATAAACAACTTGACCAGAAGCTCGGATTCCTTGTTTACTTCGGACTCGTTTGAAGAATCGGTGGAACACGTATTAGAAGTATATGAGAAAATACCTTTTCTCGCTTCTTCCTTGAAGCAATTATATGCATCTTTAGAAAAACCTCACTTTGTTTATAGAAAGTTTCTCTATCCATTGATTCATTATTCGTGGTTTATGTTTCCGTTTATTCGATTGTTTCATCGGTTATTTGGAGTCAGAAAGACTTGGATGGAGATATACGAAGATGGCAAAGGAATATTTATGAGTATAGTTTCCTTTTTGAAGCAGCATATGATCGATCCTTTGTCATGTATTTATCAAGAATTATTCCACAATCGATATTTGAGTACGGATGCTACTGTAGTAGAGCAAAGTAGAGAAAGTGTTTTAAGGATGGTGGAGTCTTTGGTTTCCTATCCTGTTCCTAAGAATGTAAGAAACTTTCCAAGTACAATTCGCTCGTTAACTATCTTTTGCGTTGTAGAAGGAAACAGCTACTTTGTTACAAATATATGAGAAGAATATCCAACATCCTTGGTACTCGCTTGCATTTGGGGACTTGTTAAAAGTATTATTGATTCAGTTACAGAAACTGAAAGTAGACGTGGAAGAACAAATGTTGACGCTCAATCAGTTGGTTCGTTCCAACGAAATCAATTTCCAGTTATTGGCTGCAGTAAGTGTTGGTTTCTTCTCGAACGGATAGCCTTTGTGGTGACATTGTCTTAGATTCCTGGTTTTGTTATTCTTTATTTTATTTATCGCATGTTACATTCCTTTTATGATGCTTGGAGATATGAACAGATTCATGGAATGCAAACTCCTGCCAGACAAGTCAAATGGTGGTTACTTGCCATTCAACAATGTTACGGTCGTTTGAATGAAAAGGACAAAATGACTAGTGTCTACTTCTATCAATTGTATGGAACTGCTTATTATTATTGTTATGCTATCAAGTGGCTTGTACAAGAACAGAGATGGATATCCTTTTCGTCGGATACCACGCGAAAGGCCTTTTTTCGAGATTTAGAACAATTGTGTTCTTCAGAATGCCGTATAACGTTTAAAGCAATGTTGGTTCAACAAATGCTTTCAACATACCAATTTTTGCAAGTATTCTTTCATTAGTGGCCATTGTTTGGGAGAATAAAGCATTCCAATCGAAACACAACGCGGACATTTGCGTTTGGGGGAAAAAAGCAACGAAGAATGAGACAACGCGGACTCGTGGAATGACGTATCGATATTACGGACAATAATAAGAATGAATACTTGTGAGACTTTATCTCCTTCTCAACAACACTTATCAGAAGCTTTGAAAAACAGAGACTATATGACTTGTATATGGATATGTGAAGAGTTGGAGTTGCAGGTATATGACAAGTCTCTCCTTTGTAGTTGTTGTCAACTAGCTTCGTTGTTTCTCTCTAGTCATCACTACAAGGACAACCTTTTGAGTTTTATACTCTTTTTTTCTTTTTACTGCTATTGCGAAACCAATGGTAAGTGGCTCTTGTTGCTTTGTACTATGAATCTCATCGTAGCACAACCAACAGCCACCTCGCTCATTTCTTGTGGAAACGTTGTCCCTATTCACAAAGAGAACCAAGGCTTATGACGCTTCGAGAAATAGCTCTAGCTTTGTGTAGAGAAGACTACGAAGCCGCATTTTCCTTGTGTCGAAATACCGATTGGCAAGAACTGAATCAACTAGCCACAGATTTTCTAGGCAAGTAGTAACATATCTATGCAATATTTTGTGGTGATTGAAAGCGAGTAGAAGTTTGGAGAGCGAGATTGGCCAACAAGTTGCAATCGACCTATACGGTCATATCGGTGACGGACTGTTGTCGATATTTGGGTATGAGTAGAGAGGAGTGGATGGCAAAACCTTATTGGCGAATGGAAGGAGAATACGTATTTCCTGATCGTCGTGTTCCAACTTGTCATTTGTTGTCCTCGTTACAAGGCAACCACAACCCAATAGAAGATCCTTTGGAGACGTTGACCAGTCAATTGATGGGATTGGCCAAGCCTTTTCCGAAAACAATAAAGGAATGAAGACGACTTGGTTACAAGATATTGGATATCTTATTGAAGTTGTTTGTACTCAAGAAATACAAGTGAAAGGCTATCTTTATACTGTAGACCCTAATACTAACAACTTGATATTGTTGAACGACTATGACCCAACGACAACAAAGTTTCATCAACTGACTCTGGTCATGGGATCCGCTATCCAAGAGATGAAACGACTGCAAGTAACCGAAGAACCTGAGCTTACAAATAGAATTAGACAAACGGACCAAGTGGAACAATTGTTAGTGCAGCAACACACCATGGAAACAACACAAGTTTCGAGTGCGATAGAACAGCGCAGAAATAAACTGTTGGAGCTGTTGAACAAGGTAAAAGAGAAGGTCAACTTTTCTCACGATAAATAATATTTTGTTGTTTTTTTGTGTCTCTAGTATCCTTGGAAAACGGAATGGGATCCGACTAGTGGAATTATTCGTGTGATGGAAGGACTCGTTCGAATAGAGCCACCTTATACCGAAGATAGTTGTTTCTCTACTCAACAAAACGTACTTTTACAAGTTGTAAACTTGTTGGAAACCATGGAGACTATGCCAAATGAGTAGTAGCAACATGTTTCACTCGACTTGGAAGGGTCGTTCCCATCTCGACTCAAAAAAAAAGGAACCAAGAGTTTTCCATAAGCACTTATTGACTGAACACGAGAATAAAAGCCTTGCAAAACGTTATTTGCAACAAGACTCGCAGCTTCAATTTTGCATACTCTTCAATGAGATAGTTTACTTTGTTGTGAAGAAACTCTGTTCCTCTATAAACCAATACACGAAAATTCTCCAACTTGCAAACCTACAACTCTTTGTTGGCGCAAGTCTCCTATATTTGTGATGCTTGTCGTCGATGGACAAATTTGTCTTTCTGCTTTGTAAAAGTGTCGTTGGTCCTCCGTGCGGTGTTGGAAGAAATGGTAAGGTGTCTGTGGAACTATCTATATATATACATATATCCTCAAAAAGTATATCTGTCAACTTATTATTCATGAAAACTAGGCAAGTATATTTCTTGCAGGAGTGGCAGTTGCAGGTGCTGCAATGGCTGCAAGACTCGTACTTTCTGCTGCAAAAAGAGTACCTCTAGGTGCTGCCTCTGCTGGTGGTGCCTCGAAAACTTCACAAAAATGGATCAAAGGATTCGAACCAACGATGACAAGAGAAGAAGCGTTGAAGATACTTGGATTAAGAGAAGGAGCTACCAAAGAACAAATAGCGGAAGCACATAGAAGGCTCATGCGAATAAACCATCCAGATAACGGCGGTAGTACACTAATAGCCTCCAAAATTAACGAAGCCAAGGACTTGTTGCTGGGTAGAAGAACGTCTTATCGTGGTTATTAGGATAGGATGGCGGAACAAAGTTACTGCTAGTTGGAGCAAGAGCAGTCCAATTGATTGCATAGGGATTGTATATATAGATATATAGATACACAACTATCAACAACTTGTAGATTCCAAACGTATTTCTTTTTATTTTTTCTCAAGTAGCAACACATCGCCATGAAAATGCCTCATCAAGTCTCCAGAAAAGGTAGAGATGCAGGAGGATGTAGCCTCCACGCTCGACAGTTATTGTTTGGGAAAGAGAGAACTTGTAGAAATGCTCCAAATGAGGTTTTTTCATGGCGATGCACTCAGGCACTTGTATCACTGCATATGTGGACGCCGAGTTTACAACGCGGTTCCATTTTATTCTATATTCGACCAGAGATAAAAGAATTTCAATGGATTTGCTCAAGAAGCGCAGCAAGATATTGCAAGCTCCATGGACTTTTTGGCATTTTACAATGCGAGCATCCGAATGTCTTCCTTAATAATACTGCCGCCATGCTCCACAAGGCGTTTTCATTTGTCTCTTTTCCAATTGATTGGAAATTTGTGTACGCTTGGCCCAGAGACGCTCACTTCAATATGTCTTCACTTGTCGAAAGAGCAAGGTTCCGTGTAACCGACGACTGGATTGTAGTTGATGCCTTAAATACGAAAGCTTCCGTCACGTCGCACACAAGTTTATTTCTATGTAGAAAGACTGGACGCGTTTTCGAGAGACAAGAAAGACCTGCTTTGGAACAGTCGCCACAAGTAGACCGAATCATATTTGGAATCGTCGGAATAATGCAACTCCCTGACAACGAATATTTGATATACATAAAAGAAAGAGAATGGATAGGAAATTTCCTCCAACACGATATATACAAAGTTGCCCAAATGGACTGGATACCCGTCAAACGAGTGGTAGAAAATGGCGCCAAAAGAACAACAACAACAACAACGAATACGACTAGCAGCATGAAGAACAACTACCTTGTATCTTTGTTATCATTGGCGCTATCAGAAACACCGTTTTATTATTCGCCTTCGTTTATGTTGACTCGAAGGCTGCAAACTATATATTCGTCCAACATCCATCAACTAGTAAAACCTCTCTGCCTGACTGCAGACAAGAGGTTTTTTTGGAACTACTACTTGGCAAAAAGTCTCATCGAAAACAAACTCTATTCGTGGGTTATGCCTCTGATTGCAGGATTCGTACGCTGTGAGTTGTTTCCTTTGGATTCAAAGGTTGTACGGTATATTTTGATATCTCGAATATCATGTGAACGGGCAGGTCCGCGGTATCACTGTAGAGGTTCCGATTGGGAAGGAAAAGTGGCAAACTTTGTGGAGACGGAACAAATAGTCACTTATTACGACCACGTATTCTCCTTTGTGCAGATTCGAGGTTCGATACCGGTCATGTGGAAACAAACGCCAAACCTCAAGTACAAACCAAAAATCAAAATCTATTCCAGTAAAACCCAACCAGAGTTTGCTGCACTTCACTCGAAGACAGAGAATGTATCGCCGTTTACTTGTCTTGTTCGTCATTTTGAGCAATTAAAAGATTGTTATGGTCCACAAGTTGCAGTATCGTTGATAGACCAGAAAGGATCGGAGGCGACGCTGGGAGATCTTTATCAGAGTGGAACGAGAGAAAACTTTCCATCGAACGTGGTGGATTATATCGCCTGGGACTTTCATCGATATTGTAAAGGTATGCGTTTTGATAGAGTGTATCAACTAGTACAGCAACTGGAATCTTCATTGGAATCGTTTGGATACTTTTATAAGAAGCTTGGAGATGACTCGATGACTCCTCAGTTACAAAAGGGGTATGTTCGAACCAACTGTATAGATTGCTTGGACAGAACCAATGTATTACAAAGTGCCATTGCCGAGGTCATACTCACAAAGCAGTTGCGACAGTTGGAAATAATCTCACAAGAAAAGTCTATCAAAGACTTTGCGGTATATGCAAAGTTTTCGAATATTTGGGCAGATCATGCAGATGCTATATCGGAATACTATGCTGGTACAGGAGCATTGAAGACCGATTACACTAGAACGGGAAAGCGTTCCTATCGAGGTATTGCGGTAGATGGTTGGAGGTCTATGTTACGTTATTGGAAAAATAACTTTGTGGATGGGTACAAACAAGATGCTTACAACCTGTTGTTGGGAAAAGTACAAATGAATGCAGACAAGACAACTACTCCTTCTTATTGGAGTCAACTAAGTTGGAAGGAAAAGTGGATTCCGTTGGTTTGTTTGATGGCATTGCTGTCTTGTGTTTGGGGAGTTTTTTGGTTGCGAGACGTTTCTTGGAAATATCGAGTGGCACATGTTGTCGCGAGTTTGAGTATTTTTTGGAGAGGATTGTCTTTTATTATTTCCCATGGAGAGCATTATGCTGTACAACCAAGGTTGAGTACCAGTTGATGATGGTTTCCCAAAAAGGATCTTAATAAAAAAAAAGCGTAGAAAAATATATAACTTTTGCAAGGTTGAACAAAGAGAGCCAACACTGAGGGTCGAACTCAGGACCTTTCGCTTACGAAGCGAACGCACTGCCACTGTGCTACGCTGGCCCGTTGGCCAAAGTGTGCCAACAATTGTATTTGATGGCTACTTTTGGAGATTTTCCAAACACTAGCACCAAGTGGCTTGTTTGACGGCGCCTCTTGTAAATCATCCACGTCCACTAATGTTCTTTCCAACATAAAGCTCAACAACTATTTATTGTACTATCCAACTAATGAGGAATCCTGCTATTTTCATCATTTGGGGAAATAAAACTGATAGGACGGTCACGAAGTGGTTTCACCAACTTCAAAAAGGGTCTGTCTTCATAGTCACGTTGCCTCTCATTGCGCGAATACGCTTCCCGCTCTGACTTGAGAGCTACCACGGTTGGATTATAAAACAAGTTGTCGATGCTCACAAAAACCGCACAAACTCCACACAGAGCAATAGCGGAAACCAACGGAATAATCTACGGGATACTAAGCTTTTTCCCTTCAATCTCGTTACTAGTACTCACCTCCGGGTGTCTGCCAGAAAACAAAGTTGACTTTAAAAAGTAGCCGAAACCTCCCATCCTAGTATCACGCAAAGACAACACCACTACAACTAATCCCCAACGAATCCACCGAATCAAAATGTAAACCAAGAAATTTCGATGGGCAATCCTTTCTTCTACTAGCACTGCTGAATCCTTCTCCGGTAGCACAGCCATTACCAAACAGAAATATCGGCATAGAGACAGTACGAGGTAAAGTATCGTCAAACATTTAACAGACCCAAATTACTGGCCAGATAGAAATTTTTAGTCTAATGCTTCGACTTGTTACACGCTTGAATTTATAGCTTTAAGAAATCGTTTTTCCCTTCTTGACAGCTTACTACACTACAAAATTACTTTTTTCGTCTATTACTGTTTTTGCATAACAACTGACTGGAAACAAGAAAGAAAAATTATAGGAATCGACAGCTACATAATATTTTTCTGCAAACAATAAATAAACTAACATTTTCACCCAGAACTATAAAGGAAAGAGAACACGAGGGAAGCAGGCAACCATATAGAATTTATTTGAAATACTTAAAGCAACAATTATAAAAATTTAACAAAAGGATTAAATAAAATTGTTCATTAAAATTAATCGAAAGTAGACCGGCTTACTAACAAATTTGAAATGATTCTTTATTTCGAACAGTCGATATACGGTACAGTTTCTCCTGACCAGAAATTAAAAGATGAGTTCGTAATTTAAACGTTTTGCGTGGCGCCATGGACAATCGTTACTCTCAAAGGCTTTGTTTTAATTTTTGAAACTTAAAAAAATTATAGTTCTCATAACGTATTCTAAAACAGGAAAGACCAAGACCAATTAGACGAAGTAAAATTAATTTCTTAGGAAATTTTAATGCTTTAAGCAAGATTAGAAAATTAGAATTAATTTTAATAGTTGACTGTAGGTAATTTTGCTTCGGTTTCTTGTTTTTACATGAGTTCAAATTAAATACCATCATGAAAGTGTATTTCAAGATCGTTTTCATAGTCTTCTATATTTCTTTTTAACAATTCTCCTATCTTGCTATTAAGTGTATCGAGACTTCTTGAAGTAACGCTCCTCATTTCAATGCAAACTTGCTTGGTGATCAATGAGACCTGTTCTTTTACCAAGGATTCTGCATCACTACGAATGCGAATATTACGCTCTACGAATTGCTTTACGGACTCTGCCGTGTTTGCAACGTTATCAAGCTTTCTTAAGCTTTGTTCTAATTTTTCGTTGATATTACATTGCTTCTCTATAGAGGCAGATGAATCTTGAAACATACTCTCGGCGTTTTGCTCAAGAGTTTTCAGTCTATTTTCATATGCTGTAGAACACGCCATATCAATTTTCTCTCGTTCTCCGCTTTCTTCGGACTTGTGAAAATTTGATAGTTCGGTTTCAAGTCTTTCAATTCGTTCCTCTAGTCGAAGAACAGGTCTACTACAGTCGTCGTTGCCATCTACAGACGCAGTGAGTCCTTTGTTGCCGTTCTTGTCATTTTCGCGGTATCTGCTATGTACAGTTGTTGCCAACAAATCTTCTATTCTGTTGGAGGTATTCATACAAGAGTTTACAAAGGCTTCCAGCTTTTTCCTACTTTGTTCTAGTTCGTGAAGCCTCCGATCCAAGCCATCCAACTTTTTCAATCAATCACATTGAAGTTCACAAGCATCAACAAAGACACATACCTCGTCTTCAATACGTCGTATATAAAGGTCGTAAACCTTTGAAAAACCTGCAAAGCTATTCTCTACAGTTTGTACGACGAGGCGTTTCACAGCCGAGTCAACGGACACAACTGATTTACAAGGGTTCGAACCGCGCTGTCTCGTCTCCTGTTTGCTTGGTTTTTCTATTTCTGTTTCCACGCTTTCATCTTTGGAGTCGTTTGGTTTCTTTATCCGTGACGCGTTGGAAGCGGAACCGGACATGGAAGGTTTCCACAATGTCGCTTCTTTGGAGTTGAAACGCCAGATATTTGAAAAATAAAATAGCTGTTGCTTCTATATTCCTACTGGTAAGAGCTTTGGTGCATCTTTGGGATTCGAAGCCACAATAAGGACGCTTTGCCCCATCATCACCAGTTGGAACGCGGGATGCAATTGAAAGGGACTCTCCCCCCTCTTGCACTTTGGTTGGCTGCATAATAACGCAGTGGCATCTTTCTTTTTTGGGGTTCGTTTGCCGCGCAACTGCCGCACTCAGTTTTGTTGGGACTAGTTGGCTGCACCATGCACGGAAATTCAGTGGTTGTTATTGTCAATTGACGGAAGTTTTCCTCGTATTCCATCTAGTTGAAATATAGAAGTCGGTTTATGGTGGATTGTCGTCAACAACAACGACCACCGTCGAGTGCCCGTGAAGAACCACAACCATCTTTGCAACCTTGTTCTGGGATACAACGACTCGAAAAAGACCCTTGATGATATTTTAGTTTGACTTTGGCAATGGCGTGCAAGTTCGTCGTGGAACCTCGATGGATACCCTTCCTGACCGTGTATTCAATGTTTTTTGGTGTAGTAGTTACTGGTAGAAAAAGTAACCAAGTATGTGAGGCCTATTCAACGAGGTAAAGCGGTGGTATTTCATCCTACCGACCAATTGGTGTCGTATGGATATCGAAAGGACGAGTCGTGGCGGTAGAAGAAGACTTTTGGATATATTCGAGAAAGTATTTGTAAAGATATTCAGGTAGTAGAACAATATATTGCAGAACAGCTACAGTTGCAATTCGGTACTAATTCCGCAAGGATATTTGCTGGTTTTAGATGATAATCGAAATAAAAGTTTTGGTTCGCATAGTTGGGGGTTTTGCCGAGAGAAAAAAAAAGCGAGCGGTAGAGCAATATCCAAATATTAGGTCGCATATATCAAATGTATATTTTGAACGATGAGAAGAAGAAGAATCATAGGTATGATAGTGGTAAGAAGAAGATGTTTTCTTGCTAGGTTGATTATTGCAGGAGGAAGAAGAAGGAAAAAGATGGCCTATCGTCTTGAACGAGTGAGTGACTATTTTAATTTCAGGTAGGAGATAAGGATTCCTGCCAACAACCAGGGACATTCTCTCTTTGGCTCTTTCCATTGGAATTAAAGATGAAGTGGATCATCAATGGAAGTTTTCGAAGGATCGCATCCCGGATGATGCTTATCCGATACGAACTTCCTAGAGAAAAGATGATTCCGTATTCTCCACTCGGGTATACGAGCGCTTATACTATGAACGAGTGTATATCATGGAATCACGACAAACGATGGAAATTTATTATTCATCACTCAATATTATGGTTTACTGTACGGTTTTTCAGGTCCCGAAGAACTACGCTTGATCAGTTCTACCCAATATCTACCAGCGATGTAAGTGCCAGTGCTCGAATAAACAGAGACTTTCCTATTTACTTACCCATCAGGATCCGCAACAAATGCAATTTCCCCTACATCCTATAATATCCACCACAAATAAATACATATATTTTAGTATCTTCCCAACAACAACAACAAAAACCTGCTCGACGATGTGTTCAACTTACTTGAAAAGGACCAGGTTTCCGAACAATCTTGAATCCTGCTTTTTCCATGTTCTCACATGCACGATAAATATCTACATGGCACATGCAGTGATATATTATTTCATGAGGAAGGAGGATAACCACTTACCATCCACCGTCAACCCAATATGACCAAATCCTCGAGGTTCCTTATTTCCATTGTGATAGGAAACGCTGTCATCCGATTCCGTTCCCCATCGATGTTCCAACAACATTTTGGGGAACCGCGTCGACCGCAGATATTCCATTTGTTCCTGATTCGTCCCGGAAACATGAGGACTAGGCTGCTCTGTATATCCATAATAATAATGGGATATCTTCTCTTCTGGATAATCTAAACGGGCAATCAACTGCATTCCCAGTCCGTTTTCATAAAACTGTCTACTTTTGGTTGGATCCTTGATTCGAAACATGGTCTATACACACACGAACATGAGGGACAAAAAAAGCGAGAGAGTATGTGTGTATAAGCAACCATGAATAGTTGTGAATACTTACTTGAGATAATACTGGATCCTTTCCAATGAGTGTTTCCTGTTCTTGTGTAGACGATGAGCTAGGCGACTTTCTGGACATGAGCTGAATCCAGTACCCATCGGGGTCCGCAACATAAGCTACTTGTCCATTCTATATATATACATGTGCATTCACTTCATTCCACGCATCCATTCAACTTACCTTGGAATCCTTGGTGGAGATGACTTTTACCCCAGCGTTACTCAAAGCTTGCACGGCTTGCTGCACATCATCTACGATGAATCCAATATGACCAAATCCTTTGGGATCTTCGTTACCGTTATGATAAGCAAAGTTGGGGTCTTTTTCTGTTCCCCAATTGTGGGTCAGTTCCAGCGTAGGATAGGGAACGTTCCACAACCACTGAGCTCGTTGTGGTTGGGACTCGACATCCATACTGGGCACTTTGTCTTGGGTATATGCAAAGAAATAAAGGGAAAAAGTGAGACTTGGAAAGTCCAAACGGGTCAACAACTGCATTCCTAGCTTGTTTCCATAAAAGTCTTTGCTCTTTTCGGGGTCTTTGATGCGAATCATAGTTTGAGCAAATACAGGGTTTCTTCCTACGAGTGGTTCTTGCGACATGGTTGTTGTATGTATACACCGACGTTTGGTTATTGGACGACAGACACCAGGAAAACGTCGAAAGGTAAACCCAACACGACAAGCACCTGCACCAATCGACCACAGCAGAAGAAATGCCATTGGCTTTCTCTCATTGGAGTGCGCGCCAAAAGGAGGTTTCCAGGTAGAAAAATGCTTTCTGCAACTTGAGCAATCCAGCCATATTTCCTAGAAATTACTTTTGCTTTGATCAGAAAATGTCCGATTTCATTGTCTTTAAAACACCCCAGTTGGAGTATTTCTGAAACAGCCCTCTAGAGAGATGCAGGAGGAGGTTTTCAGTCATACACAGGGCTCTACTTGGCAAACTGCAAATTCCAGACTCTAGAGATATCCAAGATTTTTTGTTATAGAATGACAAACCTTTCCGGATTCGAATGAAATCTTCACTTTGCCGCATAATTATGCAATTGAAGTGACTCGGGCATTGGCATTCCGTGTCTCGCGCGCTCAATACTATGATTGGAACACAAAACACTCCTAGCATCCTTGTCTACAATCCCAAAAAGTTCCAAATGTTATTTTGCATGTAGTAGTAGAGCTGACTTAAATAAAAAAAAGATTACAGACGCGCTATTTAGGACATGACATACACTGGCTGCTATTACTACTCTTCTAGCTTTCCTATGTCACTTGGCTCTAGATTCCTCCCCAACTGTAGATAGTATCCTTTGAAAAGATATGTGCATTCTCCATTCCTCCCTTACCTATCTTCTTACTTTTGATGATCACTCACTCTGGATATAGAAAAAATGCACACCTTGGCGCCTGATCTCTAGTCTTTAATTATGCGTCTTCTTATCTATGGAGTGAAGCCTTTCGAATTGTTCTACTATGGAGGAAAATACAAGTGGTTGCTACAGCACAAGTAGTGTCCCATGAATCACTTACAAATAAAGTTAAATGCAGTCCTTTCTGAAACGCAGTGACAAAAAAAGATACCCAAGCTTTTGTGGTTGCCTATAGAAAAGGGAGACGTCTTTAAATTTGTTACAACTATACTGACTGATTCATGGTTTTCTGTATCCATGTTTGAGAAGTAACTTGCAAATGAATTCCTCATTGTCTCCATCCTATTTGTCGCCAAGCATCATGGATATTGTACAACAGAAAATTGCAGAAAAACAAAACTCTCTCTATCAAGTATCGCTCCCCATTGAGAAGAAGAGAAATAAGGAGAATGAAAAGCCTGAAGCAGCAAAAAATTGAAAATCAGGTTTCTTCCAACAAAGGAAGAGCAACTTAAACCGCGAAATTGGATAGGGTGTTCTCGTTGGACCTATCACGGGTGTTTGCAAGTGATTGAAGAAAAAAGAATCCGAAATTCAAGAAAGCGGTTAGAGCCAGAGTCCTGAATGATGAAGCTATCCACAAGATGCAAAAGCCCTGGATTGGGGAAACACCCTGTGATATCCGCAACGAGGCAGACTTGCTGAAAGCTTATGACTCAGCTCTGGCTCGATACAGAAAGGATCGCCAAAACCTCCGTTAAAAAGAAGAAGTAAGCGCTGTGTTCCTCAAGATACCATCATTCTCAATGCAAGAAACTATAGTAGAAAAAAAAGGAGTTTATGTCTTTATTCTAAAAATGAAAGCCGAAAAGCCATTGCCCAGGTAGTCAACGATGATCCTCGAGAACAACGAATAGATTCTATCTCTGTTTGCCTATGTTTCTTGAATTTACAAAGCGAGGACCTGGATACTGTGTCAAAGAATGTTGATTGCCTTGTATCCGGGTATTTGGAAATTTATGACAGGATACTCACCTCTTGGTGAAATGCTTCAAGTAGGCAAAGGAGATGTAGCTAAAATCTATCGCCTTGATTATGCACTAGACCACATACAGTCCGAATGGAGTCAGAAAGGCGTAAAACATGGGAAGAGATGGCGAATGCGAAAAGTTGGTGCAAGAGCAAGTGCGAAGATTTGTCAAACGGTTCAAGATTTGCACGAAAAACTGGCCAAGTTTTTTTGCACCCGCTTTTCGGTCATACTACTTTCAAAATTTCAACCCTCCGCAATGGTCTGTGGCGATCACAAAAAATTTGAAGCCAAAGCCGCGAGAGCATTGGCGACGTGATCTCATTATCGTTTTCGGCAACGTTTGTTACAGAAATCGAGAGAATATCCTTGGTGCCGAGTAGTTTTAGTGAATGAATCTCATAACAACAAAACCTGTGGAATGTGTGGACAAATAAATTCCAAACTAG
Source organism: Galdieria yellowstonensis (assembly GCA_026122205.1). Classification (NCBI taxonomy): domain Eukaryota; phylum Rhodophyta; class Bangiophyceae; order Galdieriales; family Galdieriaceae; genus Galdieria; species Galdieria yellowstonensis. Next base: position 142,869 of record JANCYU010000026.1, on the reverse strand, counting down.
GAGGAAAGAAGACATTCCACTGCCCGCATTGTAAGATGCGTTGTGATCGAGATGTCCATAGAGCTCGCAATATCTTGTTGCGCTTCTTGAGCGAATAAATGGAAATGCGTTCATCTCTCATCGAGTATGGAATAAGGCGCTGCTATGATGGATGCATTTCAGTGAAAACGTCCCATTTGCAGCATTTTGCGAAAACTTTTTCGCCAAAAGAAGTGTTTGTTGAGGCTGAGAACGTCCTTGTGCATCTCTCTAGAGCTGTTGCAAAAAAATACTTTAAACGAGGAGTTTTCATGGCGGTGCAACGATATCCTATGACTCGATTGGAATAACCACATCAAACTTAAATTTATGTCTCTCGTACTCTTGGCTACTTCATGTATCTCAGATTCAAGGAATTATTGCTATATTTGGATGCAAGATTGTGTTCGATTCAGGACGATTGCCCGAGACAAGGTTATCAAGAGAGAGAGAGAGAACGGATCATCGAGGACAATAGCGCAATCGAATTGTTCGTTGGTGTGGTGTGTGCGTAGATATTCTCTCCCATGGCAAAGTATTTACCGGATATGAAGAGACTTATGGATAGAAAGGTTTCTGGTGGGTTTTCTTTGCCTTTTTATTTGACGATAGTGATGGATTTTGTCTAGTTCAGTTAAATGGAAACCGCAAGGTGGAAGGCGTTCTCCGTGGTTATGACCAGTTTATGAACATTGTGTTGGAAGATTGTGTGGAAAAACTAGGACCTATGAATGATAAGGAAATTGGCACAGTTGTAAGTTTTTTCTTTCGTGTATTCAACCACTTGGTTGATGTATTGCGGCGCAAGGTTGTACGAGGGAATAGCGTTTTCATCCTTGAAGTCCTTGAACGAGCCACGTGACCTCGTCTCTCTCTCTCTCTCTTGCTTTCTCGGTTAGAAAACCAAAAATAATACATCTACACTGTTTTATTAGGATTTTCGCTTTGTAGGAAACCTATCGCATCTCCACACAGCACTTTATCTCCCGTGTTTACCGAAAACTGAAAGTCGGAGGGCGCCGAGAAGACTAACAACAGAGCAGAACCAAACCGAAAGCCTCCAACCTCATCTCCTTTACCTAGTTGCCACTATTTTCTCTCAGAGTTGCGTCAGTATCAAGTGTTTCTCTACTCACGTCGATCGTCTTTTCATCCTCGTCGTTGGTTATTGTCGCCCGTTTCAAGTAAATACCGCCTACGTTGAGAGCACCAACTGCCGTCATACTCAATATGCCATACTTCCACTCTCCCATAAGAGTGACACTTTCATTGAGAGCAAGCAAACCCACTACTCTTTTCATAAGAGCCTAGATACCGCCGTTATGACCGACAACACACACAAACTATCTAATACTACCGGTGCAACAGGCAACAAAGTTCCTGTGCGATGACGATATTGTTGAATGTGCCAATCACAAGGAGAGTGAAAGTTGTGATAGTCTCCAGGTGCCAAATAAGTGATCACAAAGAATAAGCTTTCGTTATTTCCTGTTTTGTAACGCTTCCAATCTTGTGCAGGTATGAGCTGCGTCACTTTCCAAGTCATTCCTTTTACCTATATTCCGTAGTAACATGAGCGTGTTTCCGTTATCCACCAAGTGGACAACACTTACTTGTTCCACTTGTTCGTTTACAATTTTTCCACAGTTTACGATGGTACCATCACTAGGAGCGTTTAAAGTTGCGTGCTGTTGAAAGACTCTAGCTCCTGGTTTCAGAGATCGTGCAAAGAACTGGTGCAAGTTTTGATAGTTGGAAAGCGGTTCACTGCAAAGTAAAATCAAGCCATCACAACAACACAATAATGATATTCCATACCTTGCTTCTTCCACGTTACAACCGAACACATTGCAATAACCACGATAGGTAGGTTCTCGTAGTGCCGGTGGAAGGTTTCGATTCCCCAACCAGGTCCAACAAGAAGTGACTGTTTTCAAAGGCAAGTTTTGCAAGCACTGAACCACCCAAGGTTGAAATGGCTGTACTTGTTTATTCAGATCAGAGTCTAACTTTTGAACAGCAACCGTTGTCGCCAAGGCAGTTGCGGTTGCCATGGATAGCGTCATCCATACCGCATGACGAAATCGCATTCAGAAGCAACTCTCCAAGAATACGAGACTTGTGTCATTCCAAGAAGATTATGGATATTTTGTATCGAAAGCATTGATTTCGTTGCTGCAAGGAAACTGCAATATAGAGAAAGCAATCCAAATATTTGTGTGTGTACAGCAGAATGACATCTGTTACTAGTCCACTTGGACAGTCATCTTGGCTGGCGGGAATATCCGCACCAAGCCGTGAAAGAGAATCCGCAGGGACTTGCATTGTGCGTGGTGGTGGGTTGCTTATTCCAAAAGAGTGGTGGGCAAAAACTCCAAGAAACTTAAAGCCTCTTGGTGGCTTTCGTATAAACATATATTTAAGAAGTAAGTAGTCACTGGGTTATTTCACTGGGTATGTATCCCATGGATAGTTTTCAACTAGGAACAAAACCGACCTGTAGCAGCGAAAGAAAGCCATAAAAGATAGAAATGGAAAACTTAAAGTTGCACGATAACTTCTCCTATATGGGGGATATGCAGAAACAAGAAAGAATATTCGCTGAGGCAGGTGTGAAAAGAAAGCCGTTGGACCTCTTAAGAGAAAAGGACTGGATGGAACCAAAAGGGGAAGCTCTAGCACCAAGAAGATCTCAACTGAACTTTTGTAATAGTGTCCCGCTGCGAGATAAGACAGATACAACGATGGACTATCATTTGCCAGCAACCAGAGGAAGAGCTTCTAGTTTTCATGGTTACTTATCCGATGCGTACCAACAAGCTATGGCTTCTGCAAAAAGGGATCATTGGAAAATATTGGTTATCAAGGCGACCAGTCACGAAAGAGTACCACCAAAAGAAAAACATATATTTCAACTAGTGCAAGGCAGTCACTGGGGAGGAAGTATAGAAAACAGAGAAGCGCCTTGTGGATCCATCTATAGACAACTAGGCAAACGATTGTTGAGTGAAGAATGGGTAGTCGTACTCAAGTCACTCGTGGTATTTCATAGGATATTCAGGGAAGGAAGTGATAGTTTTGCAAGGGAAGTTTCTCGTTCTTCTAGTGCGATATTTAATCTTCAAGGCTTTCGAGACTCCTCTCATGGAGGTTGGAACCACGTGCCTTTTATTCGTTCTTATGGAAGATATTTGGAGTCCTGGTGTAGAACAAAAGCAAATATTCAGTTTCCAGAAGGTCCTGTTTATGAGGATATTCCACAGCTGGAACATAGGTCGAGTGCTCATACAGTCGAGATTGGTGCGGAAAGACCTTTTTGGATGACCGACAGCCATGGAAAGAAGACAAAATTTGTCTATGGCCCACATCGATACAGAGAATGTCCCATCGAACAGCTGTTGGAAGAACTTCCCTGGTTATTGACCAACCTGGAATGTTTGGTATCTTGTGAAATACAAGGGAATATAAAGAGATGTCCCATTGCGTTGACCGGGTTTTCACTTATTTTATCGGACAGTTATCGTCTTTGGAATGTCGTTTCAGATGCAGTGGAAAACCTACTGGAGAGCTATTTTTTTCTTCCTTATGAGCAAGCAAGAGATGCTTTGGCATTGTATGAACGTTTTTTAAAATTGGTAAGTAGTAGTAGGATGGACTCGTGGAACGATGTGGTTGTTGATGATGTTGTTCTGTGTGTGTTTGTATCTAGTTGAGACAATGGAGAAAGTTTTTTGAATTGGCTAGAATGGTCAACTCTCATGTGATTGTACCTGATATGAATAGAATTCCATCAAATATTACGGGAGAAATGGAGCGATATCTTAGAAGAGCCCTGCTAGGAAAGAACAGCCACAGTAGTAGGAGCCGGTCGAACCAACCAAAAGTATTAGATAGTTATCCTGGAATGGACTTGGCGCCTATTCCCATACCGGAAGCACATTTTGGACCATCTGCTGCTGCTAGTCAACATTCTTCTTCCGCAATGTCCAACAGGAGAACTTCCACTGTACAACATGTCATAGGAAGTGAAGAGCAACCACAGTTTAACAATCCACTCTACTCTGCAACCTTTCAAGATACACAACCGGAGTATAACCATTATTATGTAGATACATCTACACCGGTCTCTCATATGGAAAGAGGTACGATGCATCGGAAAAGTGTATCTGGAAGTTTATACAGCAAGAGTCGACTATCCAATATATCGCAGACCCGTCCTTCGTATATTCCTCCTTCTGCTCCTTCCGAAAGATCTAGCTCGACTTCCCAACGCAGTGGTTATGGAATATCGGCAAGACGGTACCCTAATCGTTTCTTACATAGACAAGAGCGTCCTTATTTGGTAGGGTCACCTAGCGAATCAACATCAAGTACACTTAGGAAATCTACCATGTCATTATTCACACCAAAGCCATCATGGAGTATCTATACTGGTCCTCAAGAAGAAGGATGGATATATAATCCTGGAAAATATGAACAAGACCCCAACTACAGCCGTGATAGGAACAGAGGATATACCGTGAGCAGTTCTCCACAGTTGGCCGCAGCGAGACATTATCGTCGTGCATATTCACTCCCTTCTGCACAGTAAGAAGAAGAAAACGTTTGTGTATGCCTTTGAGTTTATAAACGACAAGTATGATTCATATATGAAGCTCTGTTTATTGTGTGTTGGATGTGCCCCGTTTTCCTCTTTGTTCCTGCAAACAAAAAAGAAGTAGCAAAAAGGTACAAAAAATAAACTTGTGCTGGCGGTGGGATTTTCGAGGCACCGTTTGGTGGTATTCGAACCCACGCGACTTTCGTCAGTAGATCTTGAGTCTACCGCCTTAGACCACTCGGCCACACCAGCTTACAGGAAGAGTGGGGAAATGTGCTGTTTTCAAGAGCATTGCTGGATTCGCTGTCCACCTTCTTTTTCATGATTGGTTGATTTGGCCGAGGCCCAGGAAGGGCATTTAAAGCGCCATCGACGTCCTCTTTAGCTTTCCAGTTTGTGTATTGTGGTGTGGGATTTCTATCGGTGTCATGTCGAAAACTCAAAACAAAGCTTCCAATGGTTCAGTCACTACTATTCCTCAAGGTGAATACAAGGTGAAGGATATGAGTCTCGCAGACTGGGGACGGAAGGAAATTGAGCTTGCAGAGTAAGTTGGCGCAAGTTGGTGCAAGTTGTGTCACGTGCTCACCTTTGTTCTAGAGTGGAAATGCCAGGACTTGTTGCAACCAGGGAAGAATTTGGACCACAGAAGCCTTTACAAGGGGCACGTATCATGGGTTCTTTACATATGACCATTCAAACCGCAGTTTTGATTGAAACTCTCAAGGAGCTTGGAGGGGATATTAGATGGTGTTCGTGCAATATTTTCTCTACTCAGGACCATGCTGCGGCAGCAGTTGTTGCAGCAGGCTCAGCTTCCGTATTTGCCTGGAAAGGAGAGAGTGTCGAGGAATATTGGTGGTGTACCAACCGTGCCTTGCAGTGGCCGGATGGGGAAGGACCCGACCTGATTGTCGATGATGGCGGTGACGCCACTCTTCTTATCCATGAAGGGTACAAAGCAGAAGAAGTATATGCCAAAAACAAGACTTTGCCCGATCCTTCTTCCACAGAGAATAGAGAGTTTAAGGCAGTTCTTTCGATAATTGCGGAGAGTATTCAGAAGGATCCTCAACGTTTCCATCGTATTGCTCAAAGAATTGTTGGAGTGTCTGAGGAAACAACTACTGGAGTACATCGTTTGATCGAACGAGCGCGCGAGGGTTCCTTGTTGTTCCCAGCTATCAATGTGAACGATTCTGTGACCAAGAGCAAGTTCGACAACATATATGGCTGTCGTCATTCGCTTCCTGACGGAATAATGAGAGCCACAGATGTCATGATTGCTGGAAAGAAGGCCGTTATTTGTGGTTATGGAGATGTCGGCAAGGGATGTGCTCAAGCCATGAAAGCTGCTGGAGCGAGAACAGTTATAACTGAAATTGATCCTATTTGTGCACTTCAGGCTTGTATGGAAGGCTATGAAGTTGTTTTGTTGGAAGATGTCCTTGCTGATGGAGATATCTTTATTACTACTACTGGAAATAAGGATATTATCATGGCCAATCATATGGCTAAAATGAAGAACAACGCCATTGTTGGCAACATTGGTCATTTTGATAACGAAATTGATATGGCTGGTTTGGAGAAGTATCCTGGAATTAAGAAAATCAATATCAAACCGCAAGTGGATCGTTTTGTATTTCCAGATGGACACGGCATTATTATGTTGGCAGAAGGCAGACTGTTGAATTTGGGATGCGCAACAGGACATCCGAGCTTTGTGATGTCTTGTTCATTCACCAATCAAGCAATGGCACAGTTGGAGTTGTGGAACAACCGAAAGACTGGCAAATACCAGAAAAATGTGTATGTGTTGCCCAAGAAATTGGATGAGAAGGTTGCAAGGTTGCATCTTGGCAAGTTGGGAGCGAAACTTACCAAGTTGACTCCGGAACAAGCCGAATATATAGGAATAAGTCCGGATGGTCCATACAAGCCAGAGACCTATCGCTATTAGAAGCCACATTTTATAGTTTGTGTGTTGTTGTTGTTTTTTGGGTATTTCGTCGTTTCGGATATGATAAATGTGACCGTTGTTCTTGGTTGTGTGAACTATACTCTTCTATCTTTGGAACCATTGTCGTTTACTAGTACTATGATATACATTCATTTACAACAAAAAATCGCTCTGATTGTTCTCTACAACTTCCCACTGACTATATACACTGCTATCAATATTGCGTAGTATTTGATTTAGTTCATCATAATAATTACTTTCTTGCGTCAACTTGTCCTCCTGTTCTCCTTCTCCACTAGCGCGGTTTTCTTGTTGTACCGTCGTGGATAACGAAAGATAACGTTCTCTTTCCTTCTCCAATTGTTGAATGCGCTGCATCAACATTGCATTTTGTGTTTCCAAGCGTTGTACCTTTTCTATCCATGCTGCTTCGTGGCTCGTGGTTCCAGGAGAATGCACCGACGATGAAAACGATGGTTCTTGAGAATTACAACTAGTTGAAGCAATCCATGACTCTTGTCGTTGCTCGACATCCTTGGTTTACATTGAAAGTCACATATCATCACAACCTTGAGATCTCATAGATGTCTACTTACTCTTGTGGACATTTCGTCCAATGCCACATTTGTAGCACCACTAGTAGATGTCGTCGTCTTTCTTTTCGTCTCGCTATTGCTATTTTTGGTCGTCTGTTTTTTGTTGTTAGAAGAAGAGCGCGTGTGAGGATCGACCATAAACAAATTTTCTCCAGACGACGAAACGATCCAAAGCCCAGTAGACAACTTCAACAACGAAGATAAAAGACCTCGTAATTCTTCATCTTCCACATTCGAAGCAAACTGTATCTGATGTTGTTGCAACGTAGGAGACGAAAGCGAAAAACCAAGATGCATCGCAGCACTATGAGCAACCAACGGAACGACTGCTTCTTCTATTCGACAACGTCTCTCATAAACTTGTCGTCGAAAGTTTCTCCATAGACGCCTACTCCATCTCTTTTCTCGGGTAACTATGGATTGAAATAATTCATCGCTTATCGTTGGGTCACTTGCACGCAGATGAAAACTTTCTTGTCGAAGTATTTCTTGCATCACCGCGCTTTCCAACGCACTAGTAGCAGTTGTGACTACTGGCAACGACATGGAAAATAAAGGAGGCTCTGCTACCCCGAAAGACGAAAAAAGCTGCGATTCTTCTTCATCTTCTCCATTGCTGCCGTGATCTTGCAGTATATAGCTCACTTGTTTATATGGAAAGGTGAAATCATCCGTCACCGATAGATTGAGAGGATTGTAACTGGCGTGTCTTCCCGTTCCTTGAAATACTCCTACGACACGACGCAACGCTTCCTTCATCCCAGGAAACGCGAACGGCGTCTCGTCGTCGTCTTCTTTCTCCTCGGGATGGCGGCGATAGTCGTTGCCGACATACGCTTCATCATCGTTTTTCAACGATAAAAAATGCCGTCGTTGCGTCTCCATCTGCAATACCAATTCGACGCTACCTTTTAGTTTAAAGGGTAACTTGGAAGGTGGAGGTGTTTCGTACAACACGAAATATTGATATACCGAGTGCGTCGCTTGGCGCCAACACAACAGACAAATATTGTCGTCGTACCAATGCACCTGTAGATTTAAAACGAGAGAGAACACACAAGTATTCGTGTTGCTCTCCTTACCTCTAAAAACTCTCCATTCTTTAAATCCATAGCAAACCGTCGACAGTGAGGCTCGTAAAGTGGACACCACGCCTTGGAAAACACATCGTGAAAGTTACCGATGCTCTAACAAAAGATGAGAGACCATTGACGACACAGGTAGCCATCAACTTACATAACCTAGAAGCATCCCGTTGATAACACCTAGCGGACGGTTCACGATGTCCAACGTTTTCTTCTTTTGTCCATAAAACATCACGTGGCGAACTTTCAACGAGTGTCGAAACAAGGGACATGGAACACGTGGTTCTTCTCGACAAAGTAACCAGGAGCTGGAAGGTGACTCTTGTAAGAGCCTCAACGAAAAACCTACCATCGTATCCTTTCCCAACAACACCCCACCGAAAAAAAACCACCAGATGACTTTACCGGTTGTTGGTAAAAGTAACTAGTGGTGATGGTGGCAGTTGGAAAATAGATACAACACCGTCTTGTTCTCTGCAAGGGAAACACAAGAGTGAAAATGACTTGGTATCTTAGAAGCCCGAGCAAAGGATACATCGTTGTACCGTACGAAAAAATATACTCAGATCATCAAATTGGATAAGAGCAGCGATGGCCGAGTGGTTAAGGCGCTAGCCTGCTAAGTTAGTGGGATTTTCCCGCGTGAGTTCGAATCTCACTCGCTGCGAATTTTTTTTGACTGGGCCCACCACATTCAAACGCCCCAGTTGGAGTATCTCTGCATCATCAATCGAGAGAGATGCGAAAGACGACCTGAGCAGACAGGGCTCTTATCTCGCAAACTGCAAATTCCAGACTCTAGAGATATTCATGGTTTTTTTGGTACAAAAGAGATCATAAGAACCTTTTCTCATTCGATGAAACCTTCATAATGTCACGTGACTTGTGGTTGCACTGAATGACTCTGACAACCACAGTAGTGTCTCGCTTCCTCAGTATTATTTATTACTGGCTCACAAAACACTCCGATCATCCTTTCCATACAAGTTGCACTACCATTCATGCATAAAGTTACAAATGTTCCTACTTACCCAATAGTAGAGCTGTATTATTATAGGGACAAAGAGATTTCAGACGTGCCTTTGCAGACATGGCATAGAATGACTGCTGTCACTACTCCACTAGCTTTCCATTGTCACTTGGCTCTAGGTTTCTCCACTATAGATAGTATCCTTGGACAAAATATGTGCATTCTCTATTCCTTCCTTACCTATCTTCTTACTTATGATGATCACTCACTCTGGATACAGAGAAAAATGCACATTTTGGCGCTTGATTTCTAGTCTTTAAATACGCATCTTCTCATTCGTGCAATGAAGCATTCCGAATGAATTTACTATGGCGGAAAATTACAAGTAGTTTCCATAGCAGAAGAAATGACTCATGTATCTCCTACAAATGGAGATTGTTGAGTCGATACTAAATAATCTAAAGAATGTTAAAGAGAGTGCTACTCCGTATTTATCTCGCTTGGAGGGGCTTAATAACAAATGTAACGTTACGATGAACAAGCTTATTTTGTCTCAATTGTATTGCGTACAGTTTGGATTGCGAGATACTTTCACAGAGTGTGGGCAAAAGAATGCATATGTTTTTGATTTGGTAACAGACTTGGATTGTATCGTGGCGAATGTTCCACGACTTGGACATGGCTCGCGACTAATTGGGAAATGTTCCACGAAAAAGAAAATTTCCCCGGTTCTCACAACAAGTTGTTGGCAATAGGCGTTCCTCCAAAAGAAACCAACATAGTTTGTTTCCTTCCCCTTTTATTCCACAATGGCGTTCGCTTCCAACTCTTTCGCACTCACAAAGTCTTCTGGTTTCAAAATTCGAAGTTTGCGTCTCGAAACCAAACCATGATGTTTTTCCTATGTCAGCTCTATCATTTCTTTCTTTAGATATAACACTTGCCATCTGAAGATGAAGTAATCTTCTCCTTGAATATTCAAACAGCCGCTCTCATACATGCACGATCCACGGCATTCCTAAATGTTGGAGCATTGGAGAAATAAGGCATAGCCATTCGTTTGCGAAGATCTTCTCCAAGAACTTCTTCGGCAGCTGTACCTGTTTCGAACTCCATTTCCAAGAACGAGGCCAAAAACTTTGAAATCGACACTTGATACATTTCTCTTGCAGCGGCACCATGTTTTTGAAATTACATGGTTACGAATGAGTTGTTGAAGATACGTCGCAGTCTTGAGAATCTGTCGCAACAGAGAATCATTGACATGAGGAGAGTGGAAAGTAAGAATTGAAAAAGGAGACGAGTTGTCAACTTTTTCTGAAAATAGTGTCCATGCAACAGAGGAGTTGGTACATGAATGCCACAATATTGAAGGATTGTTTGTGTGCCGACATTTGGACTAGGGACGCAAGTGCAAAGTTCCGTGGAGGTTTGAGTTTTTATGACTTTTTGCACACTTGAATGCCCTACATGGTACATTGGTCATGTTCATTTCTAAAGTCTCTTTGCAACATTGCTCCCTTCTACACACGCCTTTTGAGAACCACAGTGCTCTCCTGGACAGGAAACTGACCTTTGTTTGCGTTGGCGCCATCCAAATATGCCCAACGAAAGTTGTTTATGAAAGAAAAGATAAAATGGGAATCGGATTCATTCCGTATTGGATAATGATACGGAAATGCGTAATTGCATGTTCATGGTACATTATTCTATAATAAAGTGAACCATAGAAACCTCTCAGAAACTGGGTGCACGCCGAGTAAAATCCACCCTTAAAACACGTTCATATGTAATCATAGAATCGGATGTCTCAAGAAGCGCAGTTTTCAAATCAGACCCAAATAACATGAAGGAAAATTCTTTTATTCCTGGGACGTTCTACTTTGCAAAGGACAAAGGGGAACGCAAGTAACGAACTTCGCTTAAGACACCCTTTTATAATACAAATAGAAGTGTTTAAGAATGAACAGTAATTCGTCTGTGCTAGAACGGGAGAATCACTGCGTTATTCCTCTTGCTGTTGTGAACTGCCTATTTACTTGTTGTATTTGTGGAGGTTATTGGAGGGAAGCAACGACTATCTGTGACTGTCTTCACACTTTTTGCAAACCTTGCATATACAAGTAGGAAAATATATTTTATTCGACACCACTTTGTTGAACTGTCCTGAGTTAGGCATATCCGACAACAGGGAAGATGTCCACGTTGCTGGTCAAAGATAAGCCCTCGAAACGAACCGTGGATTTGTGCACATGAAGATAAACGTCTTCAAGAAATATTACAAGCCGTTCTTCCTCAGATAAAGGAAGATGTTGAGGAGTTCCAAGCGATATCGATACCGTCCAATCAAGCGGAGAAACAGCAAGCGCCAAAAACAGCACCGTCAGTCGCAGAATACGACAACCTCTCTTACCCCGTTGCTCCGCTGCCTTTAAGAAATACAAATAGCCACTGGTGTTTGTTACAGCTTTCACCAATCCAAGGTTCCACTTTGCCGTCACTGGGGAAACCGTTCTTAAGAGTGCCACCGGATATCACTGTAAGACATCTAAAGAAGTATGTTTGCTTAAAGTTGTGCAATTCAGGCGAACTTGAAATAGAGGTGAGCTAGTATTCATGTAATTCCAGGATAGCGTCTCAACTGAAGAAAGATTTACTCAGGATACGATTTGTTACCTCCAACTATTCCTATTCATTCTGTATTGAAACAGAGTAACCAAATTATTAACCTATTTTATGGCTGCCACTGAGACGATCTATCACAAAAACAAACTGAAGAGCATTATCTTTCTGCAATTCGTTTCGCCTGTGAAAGTCGTGTCGAACTCTTCTAGACGAATCAAAATCCACAAGACCAAAGCATGATCTCCGGGGATGAGAGAAATGCAGAAATGGAGGACTCGTCAAATCGCGTCTTGGGCGAGCCAGTCTATTGGACATGCGCATAAATAGGAAGACTGACAGGAGTTGAATATTTCTCGTTTTTTCGCTTTTTGTTGCGATGGTGAAGCAAGGAGAGGCAGAGATAGTCCTTGAAGAAGGTTTGCCCCAGGAGACTGTGTCATCTTCACAAGAGACTAAAGATGAAGGCCCGGAAACAAAGCCAAACCGCTTTGCAATCACTGGACACACAGAGGTGGAAATGGATACAGAACTAAGCAAGCTCGATGAAGAAAACAACAGGCTGCACAAGAAAAGACTACTTACTTCTACAGTCTTTGGTAACCCTAAACATTTTATATGGGTCCTTGCGTCCTTTGCCAGCATGGGAGGAATTCTTTATGGTATTGACCAGTCCTTGATAAGCGGTGCTGGTATTTATATGCCAGTCGACCTGCACATTGACCAGAGTAGAGAAGACATGGTTACTGGATTCATGCCACTTGGCGGAGTATTTGGTGCTCTAATGTAAGTTGCCAACTTTACATAAGAAAATTTGTGAAACGGCTCATGAAAATATTTCTAGGGTATGGCCAGTTAACGAGATGATTGGTCGAAAATACACTATAATTGTTGCTTGTCTGCTTTATACTGTTGGTGGTATCTTGGAAGCGGATGCCCAGTCTTTCGGCATGATGCTACCTGGTCGTATGATTCTTGGAGCTGGTGTAGGGCTAGAAGCTGGGACTGTTCCTCCTTATATAGCAGAATGTAGTGCAAAACGTTGGAGAGGAGGCTTAGTATCCCTTTATCAAGTAATGATTATGCTTGGTTTGTTATTTGGCTATATCGATGCTGCAATATTTGTCGATGTTTCTGGAAATTGGAGATGGATGTTAGGCTCTTCTTTACTTTTTTCAACTATATTTCTTATTGCAATGTTATTTTTGCCTGAAAGTCCACGTCTTTTAATGAGGAAAGGTCGTAAAGTGGACTCTTATGCTGTGTGGAAGCGTGTTCGAGGATTTGATGTGTTTGAAGAGAAAGAAGAATTCTTTTATATGGAACTTTGTGTCTTGGAAGAACGTGAGGCCGAAAAGACACGCTTTGTTTGGCTTGACTTTATTCGAGTTCCTCGTTGTCGTAGAGCAGCAGTCTATGGCATTCTTATTATGATCATTCAACAGTTTTCAGGAATCAATTCCATCAGTTATTATATGGGAACTTTGATGGAGGAAACCGGATTGTCTGCCCAGAATGCGGTCTATACTAGTATGATTGGTGGTGGCACAGGATTCCTTTCAACTATTCCTGCAATATATCTGATGGACCGACTGGGACGTCGACCACTGTTACTTACTCTTATTGGCGGAGTCGTCGCGGGTTTATTTATTGTTGGCTTTTCATTCCTTGCTACCAATATTCACACCAAGGAAGGTATCTATATTTGGGGCGTTGTCATCTATTATCTTTTCTGGGGTTCTGCTCTAGGTCCAACTCCTTGGGTGGTTGCCTCGGAAATTTATCCAACCTATTTACGTAGTCATGGAATGTTGCTCTCTGATGTTACTAACTTTACAGGCAACTTTATTACAACATATGCATTCAAACATATGACCAATGCAATGACGAATACAGGTACCTTTGTTGGTTTCTATGGAGGTCTTACTATTCTCGGTTGGATGTATCTCATGTTCTTTATGCCAGAGACCAAAGACAAGACTCTGGAAGAGTTGAATGAAGTATTTGAAAGGCCGACGATGGACATCTTTAGAGAAAATGTGGTCCGAGTGAAAGAAACTTGGAATGATTTGGTGCACATGCGTTGGAGAAATATTTGGGTATTATCCAAATAGGTTGTGTTTCTTTTTGTTGGAATGAAGTTGCTTGTTTTCTTTTCCTCTCAATTTCCGGAACAGTGCAATGGAAATGATAACCACGAGGACACTTTACCCAGCCCATCCAAACAACTTGACGCCATCTTGGAATACGAATGTACTCTAATTGTTGCCAAAGTTTATCCACTTGTTTCTCTAATACCGCCAAGTTTCCTTTGTATCCATCCGTTTTCCATTTCACTGGGGAAACCAGGGTCGTCTTACCGGAATTGTCCCTCACGAAATTTGCCAAACGTACTTTGTCTTGTAAAGGCATTTGGAAATCGATTTTATTCAAATATATATTGATATACAGCGGATATAAACTTTTTGTCGTTGACAAGTATCGAGATTATTTTACCGTTGCAAGGCTTCTTCTGGAGACAAGTGGTTTCATTTCACAAGTCGCTCCACCTGTTGTTGGCGTTCACACGCAACGACAACTATAACCGTACATAGCTTATCACCACTGAAATATCAACAAACATCATCCCACACAGCACACACAAACCAACCATAACAAATGCTTCGTTTCCAACAAAAGAGGTACATCCAACACAATCACAGGACGACCCATCCACACGTAAAAGAAACAGTCTCTTATCATATAAAATATGATCCAAGGTTGTGTAATTCTGTTTCGTTGGCGCCTTTTTGTTTCATCTTCGAATACCAGTTCCCCCTATGTACCTCCATTGGTGTACTATTGACCAAACCTTTTTCTCCACTTGCTAGCTGTGCTCTATCCAGATGGATGACCATCCGCTCCAACTACTTGCGTTCCAACTACGAGAACAATCCCAAAAAAATACTTGGTTTCACTGCATTATGCAAGTATACTACCTATCACCAGTTAAACCAACGTTCAACGACATTCCGCTTTGTCGTCTTTTCTCCTCCTTTGGGAAAAGCAGTCACCATACTGGACAGATAGCCAGAGTAAGCAAATCCCCATGAAAACAGAGAGAATGGCTATATATATAGTCATGTAGACGCTCTCATAGAACAACAAGAGTGTGTTGCATTCTTGCAATTACGTAATGCCAACAACTATTACGAGGACAGAGATTCGTTGGTAGCAGGTCCATTGGACAACGCCTTGCATTGTCGCTTCTTAGGAATTCAACTGCCTTGTCCCCTTGTTTGTTGGGGACTTTGACTACCCTCGCCCTTGGCGGAGAAACTCAAGTCTTTACCAGCCAAATTATACATTTTATTAGTAGACCGCTCTTGTGAGTGGAGCACAAGTATTCTTGGTTACCAGCTTCCACCTCGATACCTCTCTCCAAGGCCTTTCCATCGCAGCTACTCTGTTGGGTGTACTAGTTGGCGCCGTTTTGTAAGAGATAAAATACAAAAGAGTCAATGGCTTAATATATTTTATAGGTCTATGGTGCTGAATAAATATGTCGAAGGAAAGGGCGCCATGTTCTTTGGTGGCATCGATGCATTTGCTGCAGGCTTGATTGAGGCGTTTTCAAATATGTGGGGAGTAATCTTATTGGGAAGGTTGATTCTCGGAATCTGTTGTGGTATTATGACGACCAGCACCGTTCCTATGTATCTGGCAGAGTGCGCACCGACAGACATCAGAAGTATTTTCACTGCCGGTATACCAATTGGCATATGCAGTTGGGAATATTACATTGGCCTTTTGTTGATGTCCTATTTGGTCGTGTAGAGCATGGTTGGTTGTGTCATTGTGCCAGCTTCCCTTGTAACTTGCGGTTTATTTTTCGCTGAAGAGTCGCCGAGGTGGTTATTCGCAAAAGGATGTGAAAATGCTGCATGGAATGCCTTGACAAAAATGCGTTGTTCTGAAAAATTTGCCACTCAAGACTTTGATGTGATGCTCCAGTTCCTAGAGAAAAAGCGTGAAGCAACCTGGTTTCTTTCGTACGCTATATGAAACGCCAAGTGTTCGTCATCCTATCATGTTGGTCATGGCATTACAAATAGCACAACAGTTTTGTGATGTCAATGCAGTGATGTTCTATTTCGACTATGTTTTACAACGTGCTGGAATGACGACGGCTTCTCTCGTAGCATTGATGTGAGTGTTGCCCTATGCTTTGCGACCGTATTGCTTACTGTTCTGACGTTTTGGCTGACTGACCGACTCGGGAGAAGAATTCTGTCGTCAAGCACTCTTCTATCATGCTCTGGGTTTGTGGTTTCTTCGTTTTTGGAGGCACCAAGATACATGAAGCACTGAATATTTCGCAACTCTGTTGTTTCGTTTTTCTATGGTCCTGGGTTGGGTCTCCTTGCTTGGGTGCTTGTATCCCTGGTATGTTCGTTCGCAATGTGGAACTCGTTTATCAGTTACACGCGGAATTTCTTTGTCGTGGCCAACGATGCTAAGTCGATGCATGCACAAGGCGCGTTTGGTTTCTTTGCAGGCTTTACGTTGTTATCCACTTTATCTGTTTGTTTGTTCCAGAAACCAAAGGCGTGGAAGTCATTGAAGAATTGTTTCAATATCCATGGTATACTATTGCTAGGAAAAATTCAAGTGAAACCAAAGCGTATAGGAGCAAGTTTCGTTGTTTTGGAGTCCATGGTGGTGAGAGCATGAGAGGACATTTGAAAAAGACAGATGGAAGTCAGTGCAAGATGGTCACAAAGAGAGTGCGTGATGAACAAGAAAGAGTAGCAACTTGTGAAGCCTCGATTAGGAAAATGTAGAGAGTGTGTGTGTTGTGTATGTTTGTGTGTTGTGTATGTGTTTTGTAAACAATGAAATTGGGAATTGCCAAAGATCCATCACACGAAGATGTGGATTGGTCATTTTTTGTGAAGAAGAGGTGGACAACTTCATTGGCAAAGGTGTCTTGCTGGTCAAGGCCTTTACGTGGACAGATAATCCAAGTTTGAGCGATATTGAGAAACCTAGCCTAAAACGGACATGTGTTGTCGTTGAACCAAATGAGTACAGAAGGCGCGTCATGATGTCATATCATCGAACAAGTCGAGAGGGATCCCTTGACGAGCATCGAAAATCCGCACGAGTAATATCGATTCTAGGCAACCCCGTGGACTTGCACCTAATGAAAAGTTGCAATTCCTTGTGATAGACGACCTTTTCGTTGTTGCTTTTGTTCTGAACGCATTTTGGAGGTTTCCTAGCCTTTTGGACAGGGATCCCAAATCCGTGCTTGTTGTGTTTCAGTTGTAAAACGAGCCTGAAAACCTCAATCTTGAAAATAGTAGCTGTTTGTTCCAAAGAGCCGTTTGGATAGCACAAGTATAGATCCTATCGATTCCTATAGCATTGGATCTTGTCTGCACCAACAAGCTTGGAAAATTGGGTCCTATTTGCTCTCCTCCATGACACTGGCGAGGAAGGATTGCAGTTGAAAACAAGACACGATAAGATTAAAATGGACATTCATGGAACACCAACTTGTGTCACTAGTCTTTTGAACGATATATTTTTGAATCACACTTTGGAACAATGACCATTTGGGTGCTATTTTTCGTCCATGCCACAAACTACCGACCGACCGACAAATCTCCTCGTGGAGGGAATTTTCAAATTTTTGGGCCAAGTTGGAGGAAATTGCTGCTCTGTCGATATTTGTGGACTTCCTTGATTCCCAACGAGTCTCGTTGGTGTGAACACCACACAATTTTCCTTATGACAGATACTGTGGACTCGGATGCCGTACTAGCGAAAATCTTAGCTGAAGAAGAAGCTGCGAGTTTTGGTGGTTTTGTGGATGTGGATGAAGATCGAAAGCCACGTCGCAGAAAATCGACTTGTGACGAAGACGAAGACTTTATTCCTGGTAAACAACACAAACCATCGAAAAGCCGTCATAAATCATCCATCGGTGGTGGTGAAAAGAAGAAAAAGCTGGTTCTTCAAGAGTCCCTCGTTTCGGAGAATAACAGAGAGCCACGGGATGAAGAGAAAAAGAGAAAAGCACCTACCAGGTGGACGGAAGAAGAAGAGAAACGATTTTTACAAGCACTTGATTTGTATGGAAGAGATTGGCAAAAGTGTGCAGAGTATATGGGAACGAGAGATGCGAACAATTTTCGAAGTCATGCACAAAAGTATTTTATTCGACTGTATAAACAAGGTTTACCAGTACCACCAAAAGTAGCAGAAAGTGGACAAGGTCATACTTTATCAGGTAAACCCCTCGATCCCAACTCTGCTGCTGCAAGGTGTTATATTTATGGAAAAGAGTATCGGAAGGAGTTGGCCAGTAAGAGAACGAACAACAGTGCTTGTAAAGAGAAAGAGAATCAGATCATATCCAATCCTCAAGAAGAGTCGCCTATTTCCACCAAGGAAGCAGATGAGATTGAAGCACAAATGTTGATGGATATGCAAGTAGCTGTGGAAGAACAAGAACAGAATGAAGATACGGAGCAATCTGTGAATAACCTTGAAAAGAAGAATTCAGGCCAGTGCGATGAAACTAGTGTTGCTGCTTCTTCTACGGCGATAAATTACGATGAGGAAGGAAAGACAGAATACACTCGTTCTCGATTAAGAAGAGTAAGACCAAAAGGTTATTATTATTCCTCTCTTCAAGGCTCTGTCGATTCTTCCTCCGAATTATGTTTTGTGGAAACCAGAGAATATTTACCAGAAGTTTGTCCAGGAAAGGAAGGCTCACAACCTTTTCACTTACAAGTAGATAACATTGCATTTATTATTATGGATTTTCATGCTCACTTGACACAAATGGAGATCATCGGATTCCTAGGTGGTTATTGGAAGCCTGAAGAAAGAACAATTATTGTTTTAGAAGCATTTCCTTGTCGAAGTCTTTCTCATTCAGGGGATGATCGTTCCTTTTCAGTGGAAATGGATCCGGAGTCTGAAGTAGAAATTCGAAAAGATATCGAAGAACGAGGTTTACGTGTCGTTGGTTGGTATCATAGTCATCCTACTTTTCGTCCCAATCCTTCCGTACGTGACTTGACGAATCAACAGAGTTATCAAACGCTATTCCGGGATCATCGAAACCGCATTGAACCTTTTGTGGGTGCGATTGTGAGTCCTTATGATTCACGACATGTGAAATGCGAGTCGATCATTCAGTGGTTCTATTCGGACAATCGTGAGCCTTTTATGTTATCTTGTTCTTGTTTGAAGAATCCTTTATGCAATGATAGCAAGAGTGTCGTTGAATTGCTCCAACAACGTTTTTCTCGATGCCTACAAGATGTGCGACAATCCATGAAGATGGTCGATATGTCTCAAAGTTGGAAAAGTCAACAAGTTGATGTCGTTTGTTCCTTTCGAGAAAAACTGTTTTGTTCGCTTGAAGCCAAACGTCCTAGTTGTATGACGGAAGCAGAGTTTTCAAGATGGTTGGAAGAAACACTACGAGTACTAGCAGTAGCACAATGAAAGCGCAATGTGGGGAAAAAGAAAGACATGCGAGCTATGTGTTTGTGTTTGGATAAAGTTGCTGATTTCTAAAATGCTAATCTTTATGAACAACTTGAGTATCTTGACTTAGTGAGCCTTTGGAACTTGGAATGGATCCCATTCTCCTTGCATCGTATTCTATAGCCATTCTCAAGGCACGAGCAAAGGCTTTAAAAGAAGCCTAGACAAGATATATATATGTATATAAACAAAAGAGTGTTCCAAACCCTGCAATTCGACAACTTACCTCGATAATGTGATGAGAATTGATACCTTCCAATTGTCGAATATGCAAAGTAAACTGTCCATTCGTAGCAACCGCACTATAAAACTCTCTGACAAGTTGCGTATCAAAAGTTCCAACTCGTTGCGTAGGAATATCCAATCCATAGTGGAGAAAAGGCCTACCAGAAAAGTCCAACACGACTTGCACCAACGCTTCGTCTAAAGGCGCAATAAAGTGCCCAAAACGTTGAATTCCACGTTTATCTCCAAGTGCTTTGGATAAAGCGAGTCCTAGAGTGATTCCAACATCTTCGTTGGTGTGATGGTCGTCGATGTGCAAGTCACCCGTGGCTTGGATACTCAAGTCTAGCAATCCATGGGAGCATATTTGACACAACATGTGGTCTAAGAACGGGATTCCGGTATTTATCTCTGCTTTGCCTTGACCATCCAATACGACGTGTGCAAATACTTCTGTTTCTGTGGTCTTTCGAGTGACCTGAGCTTCACGACGGGTGTTTGTCCAAGTCTTGTTTGAGTTGGTATGGTCGTCGTCGTTTTGGTTCCAACTCGTAGGCATACAACAATGGGGTGCTTTGACTAGTTGAATTGGCGGTTTCTTGCAACAAAAGGTAGTACTAGTGCCCAACTTGGGAAAAGGTAGTAGACTATCTACCAAAAAACAACAGCAACTAGATAAGCTTTGACGAGAGATATTTTTCACGTTTGGCACAAATACTTTGTTGGTGGTTTGGTACATCCAAAACTCCCTTTCCCTCATCCTCTTCCTACACCCAAAGAAACAATCGTTGCACTCCACAAACATATATATTTTGTAGTGTCTTTGTGTTTTTATGCTTCATGCACTTTCAGTTGTGCAATCACCAAGGAAGAATATACGAGTTTCATACATTCCACAACGACTCTTGCGGCAAAAAAAGGAAATAGCCAAAAACGATAACTCGCTACAAGTTCTATCCAATTGGAAGAGACCATCGTAAAGTGTAACATACGAACGATGAGATAACCATCGGATAAACCGTATAGAATAAACGACTCCACAATACTATTCTCCAAAGGCAACACCACAGACTCCAACGTTTGAGCCAACTTGGGTAATACAGAAACCCGAGGTCTCTTTATCACAGCGACAAAGAGTAACCAACTGGAAAACACATACAACAAGGCAAAAGATAACAACCAGAAAAGGAAGTCTTTCATCACATGCGTAAGAATAATATAAAAACAAACGTTGAAAAAGACGAGACAGGCTTGATAATAGAATTTGCGATAGAGTGCGCCATCTACCAAGTGAATATAGATGAGCATACTAGTCGTAATATGCGATTATAAACCAACCTTTCTGGAGTAATACGACAAGACGTAGAATACTGGACAAACACAAGTATCCTACCAACTTGGGTATATCATTTGTTGCCTTGGTTGTGAGATGCAGAGAGCTTCCCAAGTTGGAATAGCCCACATACAGAATATAGGTAAAACAACATACACAGAAAACTAGGAAATATATCAAGGGTGAGACTGAAACCAACCAACCAACCAAAAAAAAAAGAGGACGACGTACTTAAAGGTATCATCCAAACTTGAAATTTCTTGTGTGGCAAGAGAAATGTCTTTTGCTTCTTCGTCAGGAGGAGGAGGAATATCTTTCAACTTTGGTCAAACAAATGCTTCGAAACCAAGCTTTGGAGCTTCTTCTTTCGGCTCTTTTTCAACTCCGACATCCTTTGGTACGACTTTTTCTTTTGCAAGTAGCGGTTCTCTCTTTTCAACACCCCAAAGTTTTGGGTCGTTGTCTACAAACCCACCGTCACTAACAACTACTACTCCTAATTGGTCATTCTCTTCCACTCCTACAACTTCCTCGCAAGGTATTGGTGCTAGTTCTGCAGCATTCAGTTTCAGTTTTTCGCAATCTGGATCTTCTTTTGTACCCAACAGCAGCAGCAGTAGTAGTGCAAGTAGTAGTTCTACATTATTCTCGTCTCCTTCTTCCAGTGCTTTTTTTGGTTCATTTGCCAGCTCTGGAAGCAGCTTTTCATCCAGTTTCGGCACGACATCGTTTTCTCAGCCATTGTTTGCGACAACAACTCCTGCAGCGAGTTCTTCTTCGTTCAGCTTTGGTTCTTCTTCCGCAGGCTTTCATACTGTTGCAAGTACAGGAGGAGCTTTTTCTTTTTCCTCAGCCGCAGCAAATACTATTCCTGCACCGAGTTCCCAATCTAGTTTATTTTCGTTGGGTAATACATCCATGTCCAGTAGTGTTGCTAGTTTTCCATCGTTTGCTTCTCCAAGTAGTAATAGTAGTACATTTTCTAGTTTTTCAGCTTCCGTTTCATTACCTGTGACTACATCAGCAACCTCAACTCCAGCTGCATCTTCTGGATGGTCCATAGGAGGAGTGTCCTCTACGAGCAGTTCAGCTAGTGTTTCCGCACCTTTGTTATTTTCTAGTTCCAGTACTCCATTTTCAGCTCCTACCACATTGCTGGGATCTACTACCAGTAGTTCTTTTTCAGGAGCAGCTTTGGGTAGTTGGAGCAGTACAGGAACAACTAGTAATGCCACGACTATGGGCACTTTGGGAGGATTTACTGCTGCTGCTTCTTCAAGCAGTTTGGCAGTTCAGACGAGTAGTGCACTTTCTGGTGGTGTTGGTAGTAGTAGTAGTAGCAACGATATGACAACCACGACATCTACCAACGAACTTTTATCCGAAGTCAAGGATCTGCATCTAAATGAAATAATCAATTCATGGAATGACAAAGTAGAAGAGTTGGTGGATAGGTTCATGAGTCAAGCTGCTCTAGTCAATCGTTGGGATCGATTTTTGTACCAAAACGAGAGAAGAATAGAGTCGCTGTATACGGAAGCCCAAGGCATTCACAGTGCCCACAAAGTAAGAATGGCATTGGTGCAAGATGGACGCCTTTTGATGATTTTCGTCTAGGAATTGGAAATGAATTTGGACACAGCGTTGGCCCAACAAAAGGAATTGGACGGATATCTTCAAACGTTGGAGAATCAGTTGGAAAAATATTTTGTTTCGGTGGGCGATATGGGATCGACCTCAGCGGATTATGAAAGAGAAGAAATGTATCGAACTGCTACCAAATTGGCATCGGAATTGGACACGATTGGAACTTCATTGAGAGAAGTGGTTTCCGATATACATCAAATGAACAAACCGGCGGAAGATGATGTAGTTGGACAGATTGTTGCGATATTGGATGCACATCTCAAGTCGTTGGAGTATTTGGATGAAACTTGTTCTCAGTTGGGGAAGCGGACGCAGGAGTTGAGTTTGGTGTCGGATAGAGTGGAAAAGGATACTCAGCGTTTATTACAAGGTTCTCATTTGCGTTTGAGTAGATGATATTTAAATGTTGTGTTTGGAATATATTTGTGTGTAGAAATAAAACGATACTGAGGAAAAGAGGAGATAAGGACGTCGTCGTTGGTCTGTGGAGGGGGGAAACAATTAATTCTTATTCTGGTTGTTGTTGTTGTTGGGTCGTCGCGTTTTGGTGACAAGGAAAGATAAATGGTCGTCAAGTAGGCAACGATATCCAACTCGCGTTATTTACTAACCACTTGTTTGTGTGTGTTTCTATAGAACAGAAACCTGTAGTTTTTCAGGTTTCCGCATCTACCCCGGAAAAGGCACTCGATTTGTGCGCGGGGATGGCAAACTCCTCATCTTTAGTAACCGCAAGTGCAAATCCTACTTTCATATGCGTAGGAGACCGGCAGAGTTGAATTGGACTCAGTTGTATCGAAGAATGCACAAAAAAGGACAGCAAGAGGAGACACAGAAGCGACGTCGTACGCGCAAAGTTGCTGCTGTACCGAAACCGGTGGAAGGCGCGTCGTTGGAAGTGATCAAAGCAAAGAGAACGCAACGCCCGGAAGTCCGAAAAACTGCCAAAGAAGCAGCGTTGAAGTAAGTAGGAGGAAAGCATGGAAATGGGGAATGACGAGGGTTTGTATAGGGAAATCAAACAACGCCAAGCTGCTGCGGCTGGAAAAAGAAAAGGTGGAAGAGGAGATGCGACGGCAGCAACGTCCAAAAGAACTTCTGCACCACCTTCGACCAGTGAGAAAAAACCTGCTCAAGTCGTTGTAGGTTCACGAAAGAGATAAAGAAGAGAGTATGGCACTCGTCGTTTATTTTCAAGTTCTCGGTTTTTCCTTCTTCTCACGGAACAATGCTAACAAAGAAACTCCCGCTACTTTAACTACTTTAAAACGAACACCGGGAATATCTCCTTTGGCGTGTCCACTGCGACCAAATCCTGCAATCAAGACTTCATCCTAGACATTCAATCGTTAGCAAAGATAGCAGATCGATTCAAACACCATACAAACATTTTCTTCGATATAGTTTAAACAACCATCACCGGGAACAAAAGCAGCAATTTTCTTGCCATTCTTCACCAACTGCACTCGAACACACTTGCGGATAGCAGAATTGGGCTGTTTTGCTTCGATTCCAATTCTTTCGAGGACTATACCCTTTGCGTGAGAAGCTCCTTGGAAAGGGTTTGCTTTGAGTGCATAGGGAGAGTGTTTCTTGGCATAGAGTTTGTCGTGCCATCGTTGTTGACGGCGGTGGTTTTTCAACTTGCGAGCAGCGTTTTGACCACGAGGCGTTCTATAAATATATATAGTGAGTATATGCAAATGTAGGAATAGATGTGTGTGGATGTTCTACGACTCATCTTTGTACTTACCCACAACCCATCCTGTTTTATAAAAAGCAAGACGACACGAACCACAACCACAACAATAATCGCCAATCCACGACGAATCCGACCACGACAAAATTGGATGCGACGACTGGACTTTGGGTTTTTTGGGCAATTCCTGGGAAGCGCAATGGCACCTTGTCACCACCTTTCTTTTATTCATCATCGTCGTCATCGCTCAAGTCAATAATCTGCGGTTGTTCTACATGACAAGGATGATGATTACTAGTATTCTTATTTCTAGGAGTAGTAGCGGAAGTAGTAGTACAATCTTGTTCTATCTCTTCTCTCACGATTTGAAAACTACCATCACTATAGATATTCAGAGCTTTGGCATCCGGATAATGCGATAAGATTTCCAAAGTAAAAGGACAAATCAACAACTCATCCCAACAAACTTGAATGGAGCATATAGGACACTAGAGAACAAAAACAATGAGGATGTTCTTCTTGGACAAGGTAGCAACTCGTTTTGCTTACCAAAAAACGAAGATTATTCCGAGTAAAAGAAAGAAAGGATAATAAATCAAAACACTGCAAATGTTTGCATGAGATACTCAATGCTGGCCACTTTAACGGGGTAAGGGATAATGGACAACGTAATAATATCTGAAAATGCCTAGAATGGAGCAATGATGATTAGTATTATATCCATTGGAAGATATTTCACCACAACAACAACCAGCATCCTCATCGTATCCATGATCATCATCATAAGGATGAGGAGGAGGAGGAGGAGGATAAACACTACGAGTGATGACTATGGTTGTTGTTGTTGTACTAGTGATAAGACTTACTCCAACTGCAAATCTTCTGCTGCCATATAATTTAAAATATACAATCGAAACCATTCAAGATGGGAAGCACTGGTAACTTCTGCAAAAGGAACATTTCCCATTTGTCGAATTCTTTGAAGAAACCTCGACCAACTATTGGAAGAAATGCTGTTAAAGATATCTCCATCGGTATAAATATAAGCCTATCCACATTGATACAAGTTTTTCCTCCAAGACAGCCGCTTACCGGTTGGGCAAAGAAGAGATATTCCACTTTGACGTTGTTATTCGATGCATCGGCAGATGTGGATGGTCGAAATATCACAACTTTATTCGAACTGTTGTTATCCCGTCGAATATATTCGCTAATATCTGTTGCACCATCCACACCAAATATCTTTCCGTTGGTATATCGTGTCGCTGTTTTCAACTTCATAGAATAGCCATTGACTTGAGCAATGACTGGAAATGGCCATTCGTTCTTCCACATATGTAAAGGCAAGGAAAGGTCCACTCTCAAACATCTTTCATATATAAATACACACATATATATAAATAGATTCAATGCGTCAACAAGAAAAGACTTACCGAAGAACAATAGAGGCAGTTTTCCAACTACTAGGAACTGTGAAATAGATAGGAACCGATTTTGCTCCAATTTCTATGAAAACAACAAGAAAAGAGTTGGCATCGAGTTGCAACAGAGCAATAAAGAAGACTTACCGAGCGCTGTAGTAGAGAACCAAGCAATTCCTTTTCCATCGTTGAAAGGAGGACCGAGAATTCTCATAAACTGATTCTCTATTTCTGTAAATGGATGGTTCATGATTCTCCTTTCCACTTCACCAAATATTATTCCTGTGGATTCCGTCTTTCTATGCAAATACAAAACTTCTCCACAAACGACTCTAATCGAAGGTAACGAGTGCATTTTGTTGCTCTTGCTATTGGAAGAACCGGTAGCAGTGTTGTTGTTGTTGTGGTGAACAGGGGAAACTATCGTGCCTCTGCAAGTCGCGGAAGGACGAGAAGCACACAAATGAGATACGATACTATTTTTGGTTTAGAAACTCGAAACTGTTTTCGTACACAACTTACGACTCTGCCAATACAGCCTTTGTACCCGAGCGTTTCAAACCAAGCGTAGAAGCAATCCACACGAGAACGGACTTTCTTTGTTGCAACAACAAATTCAACTTGGCTTCCTGTTCTTCGCTATTCCAAGCTACTACAATCTTCATGGGTATTCTGTGACACAAGAATTAACTGCTTGAATAGCCTACCTTTCCAATTCCTTATCTCTCCCAAAAAGTCTTCATATTGTGAACTATCTCTAGGCAACGGACGTCCACAAAGACTTGCCAAAGTTTTTATCGCTTCGACAGTTTCTGACATGTTGGACGTATTGTCCCCAAACGTTGTCGTCATCTTTTTTGCAAGTTAATAAGTGAGGCTACCATCCTTGTGCCTCTGAAGATGTTCCATGCTCGTGCTTGGTTGCTCCAATAAGAGAAAAATCATTTCTCGTCCTTGCTTTGGTCATCATGTCGTGGTTGACCTGTTTTGCTGTGTTCCAAGGGTTTCCTTTGCAGTGTAAAAATAAAAATAATAAATGGGACATGACTTTGCACCAAAACGATAATCGCTGCTTAATAAAAGAAAAATGGAAAGATATTCAATATAGACAGGGAAAGTGGCAAGACTTTTCCGTTATCTTTTCTGCTTTATGGAGAGAAAAAATGAATATCACGGGAGCTTTTAGTCCCCAGTATTTTGTTATTGCATATCTACCAAAGGATGAACTTGATGTGTTGTTAGGGTTTGGGCAGGTGTGTGAGAAATTAGTAGTAAGGACGTGGAAGTTATTATTCGTTTGTAGATCAAACCTATCAATGAGAGAGCAAGAAAGTTGGCTTCTTTATACGTATATCCTGAGTATAGGAATTGCGGAATTGGTTCAGCAATTGTTGGTCAATTATTGTCCAGGTAAAGTTGTATATGTTGTGATGAGGAGAAAGAGAGAGAGAGGACATGTTTTATGCTTGAATAGGGAAAAGGCTAGACTTTCTGGTGTTGATGGGGAGATATATCTTACTTGTTTATCACGTTCAGAACTATTTTATAACAAGCTTGGATTCACTAGTGTTTCTATAGATAGTTCCATTCCTTTTTCTATGAGACTAGAGCATTATTTGGGGTCGGCTTTGACAAAGCTAATCGAACCTAATGAAAAAGTTTTGGTGATGAGAAAATGTTTACAAGCTAACTCGGAGTAGTGAAATGAGTGACTTGATGGGTTTTAAACTGTTGAAACGACAAATAGCGGATAAATGACAATAAATGCATCGTTCCTTGTGTGCAAAAAGGTTGTGCTTTGGAGATACTTTTATTCCTTGGAAAAACCCGTAAGAAAATACAACATTATTTCTAATGTGGAAACCTTGGTGGCAGATTCTGAGTGGAATGATAGGTTCCTTGTTTTCGTTTGTTGGGACGACGACTAGAGGAGGGTTGAAGAAGTGGATAGACTTCTGGCGCGTTGTTGAACAATTTTTTGGGTGTTGTTTCTTCATGTGAGAGAGAATATTCTCTCACTAGATACATATTTTCTTGCTCATCTTGACAGATGATCTTGTTGGTTATTGGAATCGTATCCAATTGCTTGATGGGAGTAGTTTCGGTACTGACGTTACTCTTTTCTACAACAAAATGTGGCGATGATTGATAAGGAATAGTAGGTGCTGGTGGTGTCTCTTCCAATGATAGTCTTTGATCTTCATTGTCGTTACGTGTAAAAGACAACACAGAGGTCGACAGTTTGGAAAGCAATGACTTCTTACTTGGGGGAGTTGCCATTGCTGGCGAGAAATCTGGAGAATGGGCATGGAAGAGGTCTTCCTTCCGTTTTGCAGACAAGTAATGTCGCCCTTCTTGTGGAGTCAAAGGGGATAGAAACGATATATTCTCATTGTACCTGCGGGAAGGAGATATGGAAGATAAAATTTCCTTTGTTTGTGGTAAAGGCTTCAATTGAGGAACATGAAGGAATACCGTGTCGAAAAATGAAAGATGTTGCAGGCCAGTGCAAAGAATATGCATCATTTTGTTACAAAATAGACCTTGTACAAATATGCTGAAAACTACGAGAACGTACGTCGTAGTATAGATATGGGAGCTTCCTTGAATGAATTCAGGTACTGACATTGCCAAAGCAATACTTATGGCTCCACGAAGTCCACACCACGTAAGGATGGAAACTGTCTTCATAAAGGTAGCAGCAGTAAATGCATTTTTGAGTTCTGTCGAACAACATCCTAGAAATAAAAAGGGAATGGCGACAGATAAAAATCTGGAAAATAGACTGATCGGTATGATTGCAAGTAGATGGAAGATGTTCTAGATAAGGAAGTTTAGAATGTATTATTGGGTGTTGCTACTTTTTAAGCTTCTATATACCTTGGTAGATGTCATAGAGCTTACGAATAGTGACTGGAATCCGATCAGTATGAAGAGCAGAGTATTTAGCATTTCGGTACAAAAATTCCAAATCCATCTCATCCCTTCGTGGGTCTTTAGTGACATAGTGAAGATGACCTAGTTTTGTTGGTTTCAAGTATTTTCGAAAGCAGCATCAACTTACTCCATAATTGCCTAGTAATAATCCTGCAGTTACACTTGCGAGAGGGAGAGATGCTCCAAGAATATAACATACAAGGTTGATATTACCGACCATCGCAACTGTCATTCCGACTTCCAATATAGAATCTTCTACCTGACATGATAGCAAGTGGTATACAAAGTATCCGAAAATCAGTCCTACAAGAACGCCGGTGATACATTCGCGCAAGAATGTCCAAGATAAGCTCCATAATATTCCCGAATTCCATTCTGCCAAGTCGTTGTCAGTAATGATTGTCTTGATTCCATCCGTTAGAACGACCCCGACAACATCATTGAAAAGCGATTCTCCCATGACGAGCACTCGATGGAATTCAGGGACCAAGTCTGTTTCTTTTTTCAAGACGGACATCACAGTAATGGGATCAGTTGGAGAGATGATAGCCCCCAGCAAAAAACAGGTGGACAGTGGAAGTTTGGCCTGACAGAATAGAGCTACAATGTAGCACAAGTATCCAATGAAAGCCGATGATAGAAAGGTAGAAAAGAATGCCATGATAGCCACCATGTCTTTGATTTTCCCTAAATTTCTTAAATCCACCTCCAAGGAGTCTCCAAACAATAGAAATCCTATGGCCCATCTTAAAACAAATTCCTATATACATTCAGGCAAGAGATAATTCATATCAACTGAGACTATACTTACTGGAAACTTTCTTTGAATATTCGAAACAGTTTCTATCACAACGCTTAATCCTAGGTCTGGAAACACTCTATGAAGGAATACTGCCAAATGAGCTGAGAGAATGGCGGCAAAGGAAACCTAGAGGTATATTGTAAGCGTCGTTGTCGTTTTAGGTAGAGGCGACAGTTGACCATGACACTGGAAGGCAGTCTTATTGTCCGCAAATTTATCCAACGGAGTCCCAACGCAAAACTCATCAACACAACTATAGTTGAAGTTGGCGAAAGACATGTTCGAAGACAAGTGCCACCCAAATAATGTAGATTCATGTAGGTCAGAGGCAGCAAAAGAGAATGACAAGAAAAAAAGAAAAAAGAATGCAAGAAATGGCGCCAAATGAGTTCCTGTGGAGGATGGAGGGAAAAGGAGACAAGGGAAAAAGATGACGAAGAGCTTTCTATGCGATGAGGTGTCATGAATGTATTTTATGGTCCAGAGCTTTTTTGTCCACTATTTCTCGAATTGTCAGCTGGTTACAAGCATTCATTTCATCATGTGTCTCTTCGAATGTGTCGTTTTTTCTGCTCTAGCTATGGTTGTTCTTGGACGAGAGGAAGCAGCTTAAAATTCATTTTCAAATTCAGAAAACTTCCTAGCAAAATATGTGAGTTTATTAAACCTGCATCTAGCTATAGCGTGCATTTTTACTCATTTTCTTTCATGTCTGTATAAACTGTTTCTACATCGTCCATTTCTTCAAACATCTCTATTATCTTTCGATTGGCAGCAAGGGACTCTGCATCACATTCTACGTAGGACAAAGGGACGTAGACAAAGTCTTTCTCCATTTCTTTGTAATTTCTAGAATGAAGAAAGGAAGCCACAGCATCTAAGCTCTTGGGATCGCAAAAAATTTGAAATACCACCGAGTCATTTTCTGTCTCCAAGTTGTGCTGCCAAGTTTTCACACAGTCTTCTCCACCTGCCTTTTTCCAGTCAGGACACAACCAAACATATGCACCAAATAAGAGAGCGAGCGACACTCACGTACCTCTGCAACGTCCAATAGCAGTTGATCTTCAATTGCTTCATCTTCGTTTCGAAGCACGATTTGTCCCTTTTTCACAAACTTGAAAGATAGAGAACCTGGCTCTGCCAACTTTACTCCATGTTTGTTTGCGATGGCTCGAATATCACCGCTTGTACGGTTGAGGTTGTCTGTCCATGTTTCCACCAGAATACCTACCTAAAAACAGACGAAATGATGACATAACAATAGAAACATGTCGACAACTTACTCCTCCCCATCCGTACAGTTCAAATATCACCTGTTTGTAGTTGCTTTCGTCGGAATTGTCAGCTTTCGCAATGGATCTTTGGATATTTTCTTTGGAATAGTTGTATCTTCTGGCCAAATCGAGAGCAACTTGGAGATCCTAAAACCACTGAATAGATAGTGATAACATACGGATAGTTTCAGTCACCTTGTTGCTAGAAGGGTCCTTTCCACCCTTTCTCACAGCTGCCACAATTTTCTTTCCAATCAAAGAAAATATTTTGGTTTTCATTTTATTCTGAGCTTCTTTTCTTCCTTTTATTTTTTCTGACCTTCTTCCCATCCTCCATGTGTGCAACAAGTTACTCACGTTATTCTTCCGAGTAGTTTCAGATAAGTATACAGGATTTACAAAAAAACTCTTGTGGGAACCAAAACAACAATACTTTTGTCGTCTTTGATGACCACAAGTTGTGAATGAAGAAAGCTGTAAGAAGCATACGGCAGAGAATGTTGGTTTTCTCATTTGGACCCGAAGAGAAAGAGAGATGGATGGGCAAGAAAAGCAACTGTCCATAGAAGAAACAAACCGCCTTCGTGAGCAACTAGGTCTTAAACCTTTAGTTGTTGAGGAAGAAAATGAAAGTAACCAGGGAACTTATAGAAACCCCAGGTGGGTACAAGAAGAAAGTACAGAGGAACAAAACGGTTTGAAAGATAAACTGGAGAAGCAACGTCATAAACGTCTAGAAAGAAGTGTGTTTGACGCAAAGCCTTTAGGATTAGACGTGGAAGAAGAACTAGAGAACCAATTGGATGCCGTTCAATGGGTTAAAAAGTCTCGAGACTTGGAACGGCAACGTAAGGCAGGAACTGGGGGTATGACTACAAACAAGGCAAGTAACTTGATTAAAACTCGTCAACAGCCCTCATCAAATGATAAAGTGGAAGAAAAACATGACTACATCCCTGAGTTTGTTGTGGGAGCAACCGAAGAAGACTTGGTCGGAAGTGAAGAACTAATTCTGACCTTGAAGGACAGGAACGTGTTGGATGAAGAGGAAGACGAGCTTGAAAACATTCAACTCAGAGAAAAGCAGCAGGCTTTAGAAAACCAAAAGCTGAAAAGAGCTATAAGCAATAGAAATACTCGCGGGGCCTCCTTTGATGATGAGTTTTCAGAGATAGGAGACCGCTTAACTCAAGGAACGCATTCTTTGCTTCCTAAATACGATGAGCCCAAATTGGCTCAATATTCGAAGAACCGCGTACGACTATCTTCTTTGACAGATAAAGAAAGAGAAGCAGTTCTTCGAGAAAGAGTACAGAGTCTTGCACAGCAATTTACCGAAAGCCGCAAAGAAGAAAATGCTGCTTTAACCGAAACTCATATACAAGAAGAATACTATACTTCAAAGGAATTGTTAGGGAAGCTGAAGAAATCGTCAGGGAAAAAGAAGAAGAAGAATAGAAGACCGCTTACAGGTGAAGAAGATTTACAAGATTGGACCGACTCAGGAGCAAAAAGTGACGAAATTCCTCAGTTTGATATAGATCCTGAGGAACGTCTGAAGCGACTACACGAACTTCGTTTTCAAAATCAAAATGCTCAGAATTCTTTCAATACACAATCCAGTTTAGAAAACAAGTTGCAGTCAGATAACAATCAGTTGGAGTCGAGTGGTTGGAGACGAGTGAGATTTCTAAGAGAAAGAGGTGCCGACCGAGTTTTAAGTGCCATCCAAGAATCGGATTCTTATGAGACTGCAAAGAAGGATACAGGAGAAGGAAATGGTACGTTGTTAAGTTTATTGAGTGAAAATTACTAAATTGGCTAGAAACACTTGTTCTTGATGATTTAACGGAGTTTGTGTACAATTTGGACCCTCAGAATTTACATAGAGGAAACAGAACTTCAACAGAAGCATCTTCTCCCCTTTCATCTGTAGCACAAGCTTCGAAAGAAGAGGAAGTCATTTCGTTAAGTGATCGCGAAGAAGAGGAACAAGACGAGCATGTCAACAATGACCAAAGGCATCTTGATGGTGAACTTGTCTTCGAAAATAAGATGGATAACCCGGAAAGCAACCAAGAAGAAGGAAACGATGATTTAGAGTCAGAATTAGTTTCTGTTGGCTTAGAGGAAGAGCCGGTGTCTATGGGCGTTGCTGCAGCTTTGAAACATTTACAAATGACTGGAAATCTCCGTTCGAATGTGGATCAAGTCGGTAGGACAAAGGACGAAAGAGTTGCAGAAGCAAGACAGTGGGACGATGGTAAGTACAGATTCTTCTGGAATGCTATTTGTTGAATTCCCTATTAGGATCCAAGCGGATAAAGTTGGAATATGTTGATGAATTTGGTAGAGAATTGACGCCAAAAGAAGCCTTTCGTCAACTGTCTTATAAGTTTCATGGCAAGGGACCTGGAAAAGCGAAACAAGAGAAACGTTTGCGTAAATATATTCAAGAGCTTAGAAGCAAAATGCTTTCTACTGGAGATGATACGCCACTTCATTCCGTTCGACATTTGAAAGATGAAACCAAACAAAATGCTGTCCCATATATTGTGTTACAGAGTTCTTCGCTATCGAAAGAAATGAATTCTGGAGACGTGTCACGTGATCGTGCTACTCCAACGCTAGAACGAGCGAATCTTCAAAAGCCACAAAATAGAAAGAAAGAAAGTCTTTCTACTACTACTACTACTACCACTTCTTGGTCATCGTCAAGTATATCCACCAATACAAGTCGAGAAGCAAAGGAAGTTGCAAATGCGTCGCAAGTTGCCTCCATGGCCTTATCTAGCGACGCAACTACTTCTGTGGAACCAGTTAAACCTGAACGAAGTCGGATTGCTATTCAGCTCGGAAAGAGTGCGAAACGAAAACGGGCAGTTGTTCCAACGCAATCTCTTGAATGAGGAATAATGTTGCCTAAGGTTGGTTTTTTATTTTTAGACGTGGAAGGATGGATAGCGTGACCTTATGGAAGTACATATCCTATAGTGAACCTGAACACAGACGATATAAAACCAAATTTTTATTTAAACACAAACAAGACGAAACAAATGAGATAACCTCGGAGTATCTACTTTTGCAGACCTTCTTTCACACCTTCCGCTTTGTTGGAAACAGACTCCTTCATGCTGGACATCTTATCCTTGACGGCGTCCCCTGCATTTTGAGCACTTTCCTTCATAGCACTTCCTGCATCCTTCATACGGTCCCCTGCCTCGCTAGCTTTATCCTTCGCCTGGTCCTGAGATGACTTGTTTCCAGTCATTTCACTTATTTTATCGGCAACTTTATCCTTGATCTCTGTCAACTTCTCTGCCATATCGTTTCAACCAACAATGAGTAAAAATGCGTGTAGGATGGAATGATTGTCACAAAATGTGAGGTGAAATGTCTTCCAGCGAGATTTTTCACGTGGAGGGCCGAGAAGAAGCGAGAGATGAGATTTGTTACGGACACTCTTCTTTTATTAAGCAATTGCCGTCACTCCGACACAAACATTAGGAAATCGCAAATTACCATTTGGAGTGCGATAACGATCGTTACAATAATTTACTAATTTTTGCCAAAGTTCGGAACCTTTCTCTCCCAAACTTTTTTCCATCCATTTATTGACACCAGACATAAGGGTGATGTATTCTTCGGCATCTTTGGTTTCATGAACAACCTCAAACTCCACCGCCTTTACATCTGAAAATTCTGCCTTTCTAAGGGCTTCCATAACTTTCTCCTTGGTACCATAAGAAACTGGAGTTCCTGGAGGTGGAGGAGGAGGACTGATAACGCTCCTAGCTGCGTAAAAAATATGACAGTCCTTTTCCTCTCCCCAAACAACACAAGAAAATAAACTACCCGGTTTCATCATACCGCGAATCCTCGCCAAGTCTTCCACAAGATGGGGCAAAAACATAACTCCAAACTGACTCATAACCATATCAAAATAGTGCGCACCAAAGTCGACCTTCTCGGCGTCCTCACAGCGGGTTTCCACCATATTTGCTAGCCCCATTTCCTGTGCTCTTTGGTTGAGAACTTTAAGCATTTCGTCCGAAATATCAACGCAAACTATCTTTGCGTCTTTGGCTTCATCCTTTAAGTGGCTGGAAACTAGGTGAGCAACTTGAAGGGAGGTTTCCCCACTACCACAGGCAAGGTCTAAGATTTTCACTCCTGGTCGAATAGGTACTAGGCCTAGGAAGAACTTTGCTGGAGTATCTTCTACTTGAGTTTTTTTCCACAGGGTCCACGTGGATAAAGCTCCTTGATTCCAGCGAGCTTTTTGTTCTTGTTTGAACTTGTCCGGATCAAAGGAACTCATATTTGCCCTACAGCAACACAACCAAAAACAAATATACAATTACTTGAGTCTTTTGACTTTATCCAAGACGGACCAGTTAAGGCCTACAACAGGAAACAATTGTGTGGTCACAGAAACAAGTTGAGGAAAATGTGCGTCGCTTCTTCTGGAATCGGCAAAGATGAACCAATCATGATTCATAAGACACGTGTATCAACCGTCGGCAATTGTCGGGGGTAATCAATCGTTGCGAAGATTGCGATATGGTTATGGGCACAGTGTTGTTGCTCACGAAAAGCTGCTCAAGTTGTTTAGAGTCATAGAGTAGTATGGAAGATAACAAACCTAGCCATATGGACGCAGGTAGACTTGATAAGGTTCTTGAGCCTTCCCCTTTCTCTAATCCTCAAGAAGACCGGTTGTTTCAAAAAGACTGGCAGGAAACTCGAACAGTAGCTGCAGGTCTATGGACTAGTGTGAAGCCGACTCCAGATAACTTGCCGTTGCTGCCTTCACAATATCACACAAACTTATTCCGAAACCAGCCGTTTTGGAACTCAGCGGAAGGACGCGTGTCACCTGGAAACCTTGTGAATGATCAGGTTCCTCAGTATTTTCCACCAAATCAAGCTTTTTATGGTCAAGGTCACTTTGGTGCTATCCAGGAAACTGTGAGACAAGACCCTGATAGGCTGCAAAGTCCATTTTTTAGTGACCCGCAAGTTCACAGTTACCCTCCTTGGAATATGTCGGCTGCACCCAGTATGGCGCCAGGGAACCCAGCGCAAACACAGTCAACTACTCAAGTTTCCTCTGCAAAGCAGTTCCATTCAGACCTCGCTGATATTCAGGGCCTTCATAATAGTGTTGATAAAGGGAAGAATTCCGCAGGCTCCAGCAGTAAGGACGGAAGCGCTGTACGCAAAAAATTGAACAACACTACAGATAGCGATAGTGCGTCTGATATGACTGGACATATATCTGATAGTATTGTTTATCACTCAGGAGGAGATGTCTCTTCTGATCAAAATTCCGTGGGTTCTCGAGAAGATAGTATACCGGAGAGTTACCACTCGACTCGTCGTCGTGATTATATTGATTGGAATACTTTGGTAATGAAACAGTTGTGTTATTTGAAAAATAAGAAACTGATGTTGTGAATTTTAGAAAAATCACTTTCACCTTCCGATGAATGAAGCTTCAGCCAAACTGGGTGTATGTGTGACGGTATTGAAGAAAATATGTCGTCGTTTCGGAATATCGCGATGGCCACACCGCAAATTGAAATCTGTAGCTAGACACATTGAAAGACAAGAACGAGCTTTTTCTGTAGCACCAGGGGTAGAAAACCTGTCTTATGATGAAGTACTTGATTTATGTCGCAAACGTCCACATAAGAAAAGTAGATTGGATAGTGATCAAGAGTCGACGAAAAGTGAAGGTGATATGCCAAACGTCCTTCTTCATTTTGGAGAGGCAAAAGATAAAGAAAATGCCAAGACTTGGAAGAGTTCATGTACAGGAATTGACGTGATCGCAGAGTCTTCTGTTCTCATTCCTTTATCTTCTAGCAGTTTTCATGATATATTCCAAGAATTGGAGACTCGTTTGAGCAACTTTGTGGATAGTAACTGTGCGTATAAGAAGGAGTTTTATTTGGTTTTTGAAACTATGAATCGTATCTTTGATTCTTATCATCCACAAAAGTCATTGAAATCCTTTGAATCCATATGTAACTTGTTAAAGATGGGAATGTGGACTTGTGACTACTATGGCAATTGTATTGCTGAGATGGTTGGTATAGAGAACATACCTTCTTTCGATTTGCCTTTTTCTGCTTCAACTCAAGTGATGGACGCAGCATTTCTTCGTACCTTTACTAGTGGTAATGAGAAGAATGCAAGGCGATGGTTTCGAGTGTTGGAAAGTGCAGAAAGTGGTGGTATTTATGTCGTGGGTAAATATCTTTTCCAAGACGTCGTAGAGTTGGCGACGTTACAAGAAGGAAAAAGTGACAAATCCATTGTTTTATGGGCAATGATGACGATATGGAATAGTGGAAATACACGAGAATAAAGACACGAATGAAAAATGATCCGAGTCAAATAATGAAGGAATAGATTGGATTGTTTATATACGAATCACACTTTCAGCTGGCATTGGTTTCCTGGCGAACGTGCACAACCCAATCATTTTGTAGCAATATATTGGTAAATTTGGCAAGAAAAGGACTACCTTCTTTCAAAGTAGTAAGAGAACCTACAAAGATACATTTTGACTGTGCTCGAGTGAAAGCGACATTGAGTCGTTTCCAATCTCTCAACAAGGGTCCCACTCTATTACCACGTTTTCAACACGTATAAAGAGGATGTAAAGGAAATACTCACTTTTTTTCATCGTTGCTGCGTACAAAGGAGAACAGAATACAAGGCTTATCCCGACCTTGGAACTGATCGACAGTTTTGATTTCCAACAGCTTGCTCTTCCAAGGTGCCAATTGATGATGGATGTAGCTGCATTGTGCTCGATAGGGAGAGATAATACCGATATCTTGCAATGGCAAACCACAGCAATGCAATGCTTCCACTATTTTGACTACGATGGCTGCTTCTTGAGGATTCCAATGTATCGTGGAATTATGGAGTGGACTGGAATGCATGATCGGCTCTTCTCTTGTTCCATCCAACTCTTTTCCGTCGGTGTAGTCGTCGTAGTATGGCTGCTGGTTGCATTGTTCTCTTGCAGGCAACTCATCGGTATCCACAAAGACGACCCTCGATTGACTATCTATACACTTTCTCAACCATTCAGAATAGGAATGTAGGCAAGTTTTATCTAGTTGCAGGTTTCATCGACGATGTCACGCAAAAAAGGCTCACACCAACCTGACGACAATGCAAGACAACGATTGGCAACTTCTTCATTTGCACATTGCAACTTGTGAGAGTAAATGAGCTGATTACTAAGTTGCATAATATCGTTGGCCATTCGATATTGTTTGCATAGGGTGACGACTGCTTCTGGATGTTCCTATAGAAATCATTTCCACAATCAGAAAAGAGTTTAGGGGCAAAACAGTCAAAAAAAAAAGACCCACCACACAAAGTCTCTCAAACAAGCTTTCCACACTATCTTTCCACTTGGAAGCTCTCA
This sequence comes from Galdieria yellowstonensis, assembly GCA_026122205.1. NCBI lineage: Eukaryota > Rhodophyta > Bangiophyceae > Galdieriales > Galdieriaceae > Galdieria > Galdieria yellowstonensis. The sequence continues at coordinate 104,673 of JANCYU010000026.1, read as the reverse complement.
TGAGAGGGGCAAGTTGAAAAGGATCTCCTACTAGAATGAACCTCCCTTTGGCCATTCTTAGAGGTCCTAAACATACTGGTTCTGCGATTTGACCAGCCTCATCTACCACTATATAAGAGCAACAATGATTTACTCTTGGAAAAATATAGTTGCGATACGAACCAACAAGGTCAAATGTTCTCTTCGAGAAGACGACATGAGATATTCCCATACAAGTGGTTGCCACAACCCTAGGACTTTCTAAGATTTGCTTCCATTCTTTTACTGTTTTGGGTTCTAAAATCACAGGATGAAATATCGTGAAGAACATGGAAAATTAAGTTTTTCTTACTTGGTCTATTGGGACTATACAAACAATGGTCCCATATCCCGTGATGTACCAAGTCATGTCTACCCAATCGAAGAAAAGATATATTCTTTCGTTGCTTCAACCTCAACAATATGTTGTCCACAGAGGCATGTGTATGACCACATAACAAGACCGTAAGCCCTTGCAAAACTGCTATTTCTACCAAAGCGACTATCCATGCAGTCTTTCCTATATCACAACGATGAGGGCGCACACAATGACTCTAGGAATACTAACTAACCTGTACCAGGCATTCCATGAACGAGCATATAATCCAATGACTGAAATGCTTTTAGGATACCAGCCTGTTGTTCCTCATTTAGTTTTGTAAAGACATCGTATGACGCAAAGTCTATAGAAAGTTGTCTATCTAGCCTAGGTGGTTCTAAATCTACAACCAAACTCCTTAGTTTGGAACATTCTTCATTCTCTTGTGTTAAGAATAAGCTTTGTAAATTAGTCTATTTCTTTGTGTGAAAGAACAAATTTAAGCGTACACGGGGAATGCGTACCTTGACAATGGCCCAACCAGACAACATTTCGTCCTTGTCGATTCGCCATTCTTCGGCACGTGAGAGAAATTGTCGCGTGGAATTGTCGTTCAAATTGCTGTCCAATTGGAGCTCGACGCGGTCCTCCGATAGACGCGTGACGAATCCTCTGGCGACTCCTACTTTCCATTGGTTCTAATAAGGTGCTTCAACGAAAGACTTGAGAAAGAAGAGAAAAAGAGCTTCGTACATTGGATAATCTAGCGGAAACAATGACATAATCACCCAACACAATGTTTGAACCAAGAAAACTACGGCCCTTTGAGGAGTCTTTCCTTTGAAAGACGCAATTCTCCGCTTGGTTTTCATATGCCACCGAATTGTCTTTTGTCTCTTTTTGGGGCACGACTATCAAGCAACTGAAACAATTTCCTTGTCGTTCTCTTTCTTCGCTCGTAAGAGTCCATATCTCTTCTCTCGTCTGTTGAGCCAACCTCTCCTCTTTGCAGAGTATATGAAACCAGCGTTGAAAGTAGCTATGATTCCAAAAAAAATGAGAGAGCATTTCCAAGTTCGAAAAAACGAGGTTACCGAGAATGGTTTTGTGTAAGATGCCTCGTATGTTTAGTAAACAATTCTACTCCGGGTCCATCACGAGTGGTATCTTCACTTCCATTTTCTACAAGTTTGTGAAGCATCATACAAGTGCTTGAAACACTACATTTTTGACATATTCTTTCCGATTGCTATAACATACATTATCATCGTCATAAATACTAGTGTCCTCATAGAAAGTGCATAGATACCTTTAACAATGGAGGGAAGACAGAGTCTGGTTCAAGAGAGTTGTCATATCTAACCAACTTATTTCTTGTCATTAATAGTCCAACAAGCTCTGCACGAATGGAAGCAATTAGAACGGTTTGCTGTTGAGAAGGAGAATTCTTCTTGCTTTCCCGAACGAAATAACTCAATAAACCCTTGTCACAAGATTGATCATTTCTGTCGCTCAACATAAGAGAATAGAGCAACAACTAGATAATAGAATATTACAATTTCCATTCATCCAAGGATTGCTGCTTACTTGTGCTCGATGAGCAATCGATGGAGTCGACAAAGGATGCTCATGAACCGTTTTCAGCTCAAATGGCACTTGTTGACGCTGATTTGTTTCTGTTTCTATTTGAAAGATGGCATCGATCTAACCAGAAATGATGACTAGTAGTTATAATTATATGTTTCTTCTCTACCTTTCCTTTTAAACCCAATATAGGACTCCAAATAGTCTCTTCCACAGAATCTGCTTTGAGCATCCTCACATGACAAGTCTTCCTATGACCCATTCCGTAGCATTCCATGGATGAGCTCCTATTCACATTCAGTATTTTTTCAAAACAATATTATAACAACTAATGGTGTATGTCGCTAACCTTGAGTCAGGTCTCATGATATTATATTCCAGCCACCTCACTATCTGAGGAACAAAAGCTTGTAACAATGCCCTTAGATCTTGATCATCCTCAGACAATCCATAGAGATTTTCCAGTTGCAAGTCCACAATACGATTCGCTTCTTGAACTAAAGTAGAATACAAGGCAGCAATCCGAGAGCCATTCCTGTTCTCTTCCTCCAAGTTTTCTTTGGAAACAAAGACAAGACCAGCTTCTACGAGACTATGTATCATTGCACCTTGCAATGCAGACAAAGAATCCACTTTCCAAGTATCAAAACAATGCACAGAAAAGAAATAGCTTGAATCCTTGTTACCTCCAGCAAATCTATTCCAATCCGCAAGTACAGCTCTTCTCATGCAAGTAAATGAATTGGACAAACAGGTAGCACTTATCAACTTGTCTGGTTGTACAATGAGAAAGTTTTGGTGTTGATCTATTCTTATCTGCAAATCATTTGAAAAGTTTTCTATCACAAAATATCAATATGATGATAGAATAGTTGGATTAGAGCAGCAATCTTACTAGGGAAAGACTGAAAGACGTTGTTTGAATCTATCTGCACAATTCGAACGATATCTCCTGGATATACTGCTGTGTTATACCACTCGTCACATAATAGTGCATAAAGACTATTTCTGGTAAATAATACTGACAACGAAGCAAATTTGCCTTTTGTACCTTTTACATTCATCGATCACTTGGTTCAAATAGAGCAATTTGGTTCCATTTTCTTCCATAATTTTTACTACTCTGAGTCTTTCACTTGAAGCTTCTGCTGGCCCTACTTGCTAGAAGAATATGAAAACGTTTCTTTTGGTACTCAAAATGCTTACTTGTTCATATTTACGAAACCATTCTTCTAAAGACAAAACGACATCTGGAGCAAGTTCTTCACAATCGTCCAAGAGAGAGGAAATCGTTTCTTCTCTAAGTGATAATGAATTGGATACAAGTGTATCTGAAGTATTCTCTAACTTGGATGTATTCAACTCCTCGTCTTCTATTTCTTCTCGCCATTGTCGACTTTTCTTCCTTTTTATATTCAATCTAGAAACGCCATAACGCTTCCAGAATTGAAACAGCTCTGGAGAAGAAAATCCCAAGTCTTGTGCTGTCTCGTGACCACTATTCCTAGTTGTATCTGATTCCAATGTCTGTGGTTGTTGTGGTTGCTTTCTAATACATGTCGTTCCGTCTTTCATCATTTCCATTCTGCTCGTTGTCCGCGGAGAATTGGCAACCGAAGAATCGTCTTTCCATACGACAAGCTGGCTACCAATATCTTCTAGGTCATCGGGGAGCGGTGAATGTACATTCATGGTTCCTATGATATGTGCAAGTCTCCATAACGAAAGAGGGAGAGAGAATAGTCTTGTAAACATACCTGTAATTTCCTTCTGATTTTCTTTGTCGGACTCTGCAACATCTTGCTTCGAGGATACCAGTGTTTTTTTCTTTTGTGTGGTCGCAGACTTGGATGTATTTCTTTTTCTGCTCGTCTTCTTAAGTGTTACCGCTTGTTGGGACTTTGTTGTTGGAGCTTTACGATTAGACCCGCCGAGTACAAAACGATCCATTCCAATAAAAAGAATCTATGTATATATGGCAGAGGTTTTCTAGCCGATGAATGACCGAAATGGTGCTACACTCTGAAACTTTGGATATCCACAACTATTGGTGCAACTGTATCAACAGGAGATGATAACAGTGAACAACAAATAACAGACCAGATATAAATAGAAATATAAATACAAATATATATGTATTACTTGGGGAAAGCGGATCCTTCCATGTTGGTGATTGTCAGCGCGTGTAACAAAATTTGAATTTTGTCAAGTTGAAATCGATCGGTTCGAATCGAGCGCGGAGAAATGCGTTGGTCGATGAAAGAGGAGACAGACTAGGAAAACAAGTATAGATGGTAGTATTGTTTTGTTGAAGCAACAACGTGGTACTTAGCATGGTGTAAAGGATGAATGGAGAGAATTGGACGAGCAACTTCAAAGAAGTCGAGAGCTCCTTTCAGCCGCTGAAACTGTATGTATGCCTACCCAGGTGCCATGTCAACGAGTAGCTTTATTGAAACCGCTGTGGAAATATAGGATGAAAACGTGGAATCCGTTGCTTTTGAACCATCAGGAGGGTGGTTGAACACTGAAGACTCGTTTGGGAAGAGCCCTTTAGAGACAAGAAGGGGTACTCGAAATACAAAGTAAACGGTCTTCTTTTACTATACCGAAGTGCATTTTTGTTAACGTTTTGAAGGTCTGTGGATATCGACCAACTGCGACAACGGTTAGAAGCTGCTCGAGAACAATTGGAACGACTGCAACGTAGCCAGCTTTCCGAGCAACTACTGTCCACTTCAGAAAAGTCCGCCAGTGACAATCGAGAAGGTGAACCATCGGAACGTTCTTTCGAAAATGTAAGTATTTTGTTTGAGTAACTGTGGGGCAACAAGTTGATAGGTGAATAGGTTATTCCTCGGTCCCTGACTGAAGAACACGGTATCAAAGTTATAGCGACAATGATATTCATTAATTTACTTTCTATTAGGGGCACAAGTCACTGGGTCAAGGTCGAACAATAACTTGAAAGAAATTGCCGAGGCATACTCTCGTCAACTTGCAAATATGAATGCCACCGTTCGAATGCTTATCGGAGAACGAAACAATTTTCGCAAATTATATTATGACGCATTGACTGAATTGGAAGAATATAAAAAGAATCAAGAGCGCCGATTCGATGATACTTTCTCCTCTATTGCAGACCAGAATAAGAAAGAAAACGGTCGTCTAGCGGAAGCATTGAATGTCATGAGACAACAGCTCCGTAAAAAGACAGAAGAACTTCGCTCAGCGAGGAATGCAAAGTTAGAAATGGAGAAACAAAGAGATGAGGAAGTGATGAAACGTGAAGCTATTGAAGTGGAAGCAGAGCGATGGAGGAATGACGCTATGCATTATCAGAAAGAATTGGAAAACCTCAAGACGAATTATCAGAACCTTGAACTAGAAAACTCCAGAATGTTGGGGTCGTTGAGAGCCAACAGACGCGAGTTGGAAGAATTGCATGCGAGAATTGATGAAATGAATGAGCTATTTGACATGTTTGAGAAGGCTTCCAAACAATCTCTTAATAGTGGTGGCACAGAAAAAGCAAAGAATGAACAACTGGCGGAGCAAGTAAGTTTACTTGGTATTCTTTATCGTTGGTTTTATTTTGCTTTGGAAGGTTACACGACTCGAAGTGGAATTAGCTGAAACAAAGGAAGAGACAGCTATCTTGGAACGAACGAATGAAAGTCTTCGAGCTACTATTGAAGAGATGGAAACAGAAAGGGACAATTTGATGTTGCAAATGGAAGAAAAGACGAATGAACTGGCGCAGTGGAAACAGCAGTACGATGGTTTGATGAATCAGTTCAAGGTTTGTGATAACCTATGCTTGGTTTATGTCTCATTATGTTACGTCAAAAGGCTGTTGAAGAGGAACAAAGGGAGAAAATGGAACGTATAGCGGAACTGGAGTCCGCTTTGAAGAAGAAGAATGAAGAAATACAAAGTTATATCGCTCAAATAGAGGATTTGCAGAACAATGCAACGTCCAATCGTGAAGAGTTGGAAAACCTTCGAAAAGAAAAAGAATGGCTGGAGGAGGTAGGCGACATGATTTCCACGCACCTCGAGGCTTCCTCGTTATTGAAACTTCCTTTACAGGACCTGCGTCAAATGACCGCAGAGTGTCAACGAGTAAACAAAGAAATAGCGCAGTTGGAACGTGAAAAGGCAGGAATTGATTTCTCGAGTAAATTGGACTCGGAAAAAGTGAATCAGTTGAGAGAAGACTTTGCTCAGGTTCAGAAAGAGAAAGAAGAACTGTTACAACTGTACAAAGAACAAAGCAATGAAATTCAAACGTATCAGAAAAGCTTGTTTGAGAGGGAAGGTGAAATTTCTTCTCTGCAAGAAGAGATTGCTTCTCTCAATGAAGAGAGAAATTACTTGTATGAACGTGTACAAGAGTTGGAACAGGTAACTAGTGTATTTGTGTGAATGAATATTGAGATTGATTCGTTTTGTCTAGTCTGTGGATTCTCTCGTTCAAGAGATCAGAGCATATGAAGAGGCTGCACAGAACACTGCGAAGGAATTGCAGGCATCTTTGAATGAAAACCAAAGTGCTCAATTAGCTGTGAGAAATGCTCAAGCAGTATGTATTGTTGAAATCGTTTCTCTTATGAAATCATTATTTTGCTGTTAGGAAGCTGAATCTATCAAGTTACTTCAAGAAAGTGAAAATTGGTCCAAGGAAGTACTACAGAAAGTGAGTGAATCATTTTCTCGTTTCTATATTTTATTGACGTGCTTTGTGCTGAAAGAAAGCAGCATCGTTAGCGAGTGAATGTTATCAGTTACAGGAAGAAGCAAGTCAGTTGAGATCACAGTGCAAATTTTTGCAGCAAAATTTGCAAGAAGAGCATACTCAGAGAAACAATTTGGAGAGACTTATTCTTTCTCTTCGTGAACAAGTTGCCGTGGCAGAAGCCAAAGTTCGAGACATTGAAAACAGTCCAACTGCTCTTTGTAAACAGGAACTATCCAGAGTGTCTCAGGAACTTTCTTTTATGAAAAAGGAAAAGGATAATTTGTCGCAAGAGTTGGAACGCACGCATGCACAACTAAATGAAGTAAAGCTGTCTTATGAAAACTTGAAATATGAAATGACTCACAAGGCGGAGCAAGACAGGGAGGAACTTAGTCAGCAGCTGGAGAGTTTGAAGAGAAAGAATAAGGAATTATCAGCCACTGCGGAGAAACAAGATAAAGTTATCAAGGAATTGGACAAGGAGAGAGAACAATTGAAGGAATACATATTGAAATATGAAAATGAATTGAAGAGACAAGAAAATACCGTAAAGGAGTTGGAACAGGACTTTTCCAGGAAGGAGGTTGCTCTGCAAAAGGTAAGTATCTTTGCAAGCGTTGATAGATATTGCATAATAACATTATTCTGTAGTTGGAGTCGAAGCTTAGAAAGAAGGAACGGAATGATTCCCAGCTTTCTATAGAGGTTGAAAAACTGAGAGCTCGAGTAAAGGATTTGGAAGAGCGTTTGGCTTATGAGAAAGCTGTTTGTGACGGTATTGTCCATGTTTTTGAATGATTGTGTAAAGTTGTGTTGATGAAAATGGCGCTTAGGCTTGCGACAGTCTGAATGGAAGCTCACCCATCGTACGAGAGAACTGCAAGCGTCTTTGAAGTCATTGCGGCAAGAGTCGACAGAGTTGCACACAGAATTGGAACGTACAAACGCTCGTCTTCGAGAAGTAAGAGAAGAGAATGAACGACTTCGGAAGCGACTTCGACTGCCTCAAGACGTGGAAGTACCTGCATGACGGCATGGACCATTGCTTGTTTTCGTTCTTATATTCTCAAGTTGAGAACACACGTACTCTCTCTCTCTCAATCGATCTGTATATCCTCTGATATATATACATATTAACCTCTATACTATTTTTCCTAGAGCATAAAGTTCGGCCCTTGTGCTCCCACACTGTAGTGATCATAGTAAAGGTGACTATCATTATTATTATTGTTACTAGTGATGTTGTGACTATTCATCCTTGCGACTTGGGTAACCGCATGCTTTGGTCTTCTTGTCCGAAAAATACAAGAGGAATACTGCGAACTCTTCGGAAGAGTCACAGGCGACTCTGGACAATTTGGTGAATATTGTCGAAAAGAAACACTTGGATGGAATAAAACAAGACTCGTTCTAATATTTTGGGTACATTAAGTCAACAAAAACTGTATCAAGTGAAGTCAACCAAGGTATTATGATTTTCTTGTGTAAGCGCTACTTTGATGCGTTGGGGAGTATGGAAGCAACTCAAGTATGTGACTGCGACTTGTTGGTGTTGCCGTTCTCTCGCCCTAGTTATTTGTGATGTCGATGGTGGTGTTGTAGGATAGACAAGTCAACATCCACTTCAATATTATGCAACCAACTTGTGTTCCAATTAACCAGAAAAGGTTGTTTTGTAAACACTCTTTTTGTGGCTGAACAAGAACTTGCAAGGTTCGAATACAGTAGATGAGTTGACAAACTCGGAAGCAAGTTTTGGACGTTTGAATTATAAAAGTAATGGCGCTTTTACTTTGAGCTCGAAACTTTCGAAAGAACTACCTGTTTTCCTCATCAAATATCTCTCCTTCAATAGTTGTTGTACCTTGAGCCTTTTTACGTGAAGCACGATTGTTATCGCATCATCTTCTGCCTCCTTTAGAGTGTCCAAAATATATCTTCCGACAACATATGGTTGTTGTAGGGAGTGATGCAAAAAAAACGCTCAGACCAAGGAACACTTCTTCACTTTTTTCTCACTCTTGTTTTGGCACTTTACAAGAATGTTTATCGATTCCTGCAACATTGCAGTGGCCACAGAGTCACTCTTGTGTTCGAATGTCGTAATCTTGGACAGATACCGCCTTTCTACCCGCATGTCTATCTTGTAAAACAACCACTATCTTGCCTGGTTTCAAGCTAATATACATAATAACTATATAAATATGTACCGATGGAGACTTGAAACTTGACCATTTCCTACAACACAAGACACTCCTTGTAGCAACAGAAAACAAAAACGCTCACAAACCAACACAGAAATGTTTATTGTGACAAGTCGACAACAACGACGCCGTCCACATACACAAAGACAAAAAAGTTGAAATACAACACCTTCATGGAATCTTCTACTTGAAGCATTTTCAAACGACTGCTCGAAGATCCACTTGATGCATCAACGATGGATATCTTTTAGGGTTACACTTGACAAACCAAGGAATATACACTGCATCCAAGTCTTCTTCTGGGACTTGGTCTAAAGGAACAGTTCTTCCAAAAGAGTGGCCTTGGCAGTCGTGGACAAGTTGTTGACACTGTTCCTTTGTCATATTTTGAAGAGTTTCGTTTCCATATTCCGTTCCTGTTAGTTCCTTTAAGATAACAAAGGGAGGGAAGCAATAATTGGATATATGTAGCCCTCCCAACTTATGCCTTGCAAACTGTTGACGAAAAGTTCCACTGGAACATTGACTTGCATATCTCAAACTAGGATATCCATAAGTATAGGGATGACCTTGTATCGGCCAATCGGTACGAAAGGCGCGTTCTAAATGTCCAAAAGGAAACCAAATTCCAAAACTGAGAGGCAATGCACTAGTAATGTTGGATCCAGAAGAATGATCCTCGCAATAAATAGCATCATATAGTGCTTGTCGAGATACAATTTCATCGACGAAACCCAACATGACAATAGCTTGAGGTGGAAGGAAACGACAAAACTCCAAAGCTTTTTCCCATGACTGATGTTCAAACGTCCATTCTATCGCACTTCTGTTGCCTTGCACGGAATCTAGAGGTACGTCCCGGACAACATGAATCACTTTGGAACGGAAGGGAACGAATCTGGGATCGTGCTTCAACATATTCCATAAGAGAGGTTTTGGATAGCCTTTGTGGTCAATATTGGATTCCACTATCACAAAGTGACTCACCAGCTCGTCCAACTCATGGAAGCGAATTTCCAAGGCATCTACTTCAAAAGAAAAGAGGAAAATATCATAAATTTCTATGGGATTCTGGGAACTAGCTGGTTGACCTCTTGTACAGCGCAACTCTTGCTTATAACGGCCACATGATTTGGATAGTGGAACTGGAGGTTGCCATAGTGTTCTTTCCAAGGCAGCATTCATTGGACCTTCTCTTTGTACCTGTTCACAAAAGTTGATCTGACTGGTATCACGAAAAGAGAAATAACGTGGGAAAAGACTTATTTCATGATACGAGAACACTATAAATAATATAAGGAGGATACTTGCAGAAACTCTTTTTTTCTGTCTCGTCTCCAGTCGCATGGAAAAAAGCACAGCAATGGCTGCTTTGCAATTGAAATGAGCGACTCGTTTTTGAACGGAGCAACGGGAGCATTTTTTCTCGGGTTGGCATTTTTCTGGCGCCCATTTCAAATTTTTTTGGAATTTCGCCCCGGTCGATGACGAGCCAGGAAGAGAAGGACAGTTATCAGATTTCAGAAGATAACTGGATGCGTGGAGGAGACCTATACGACATCCATGATAGCTACGAAATACTTGTCATTCTATATATGTCTTATTAGGAGACTTGTATAGATGAATAGTTTTTTGTATTTCTCTGGTGGACTGCAACAATAAACTGTCCTTCGCTATTCCACTGCGTCAATACATCTCCAACCAACCATGAGCAATGCAAAGCATGCAAGTCTATTCAAACTTGTGCTACTTGTTGTTTGTGAATAGTGTGCAGTAATGGATTGGCACTCTGCAAGAGTGATGTAAGAACGAGCTATTCTCAACGGTGAATTGTTCTTCTTCAAGTTGTCCTTCGTTGCGTCGTATTTAATTGGCCCTTTGTGAGCAACCGTCGATTCTGAAGGAAACCACTTTAAGCAAGCTTGCTTTCTCGATCTGGTTAGTATAGTATGTCGACCTCGCAGTTGGCGATATTCTTTGCGCATTTATGCTACAAAGAATATGGAAACAAGCAAAAATCGCCGAAGTTGTGGTACTGTTTCTTTTACCACTAGAGCAGGATCTAGGAAAGTTGTGTCTAACTTTGCCTTTCCTATCCTTGGTTGGGTTTGAGCTTCTTTCATCCTTCAGCGCAAGAACGGTAGTGAAAGTCATCGTAAAAAGGTATCATTAGTATTCGTATCTGGTACCGATGAGAGAGCTTATTTAGGAAGAAGGGAACGGATATTTTTTCAGACTTGGCAGTCATTCGAATTGGTGCCAAAGGCAGGAAGCTTGCGACTCTCCAAGAGTTGTGTTATCAAGACTGGAATTTTTAGGTGAATGTTGTTCACAAACGAAAAAATATTGGGCAATAAACATGGCTGAATAGAAATGTGTTTATTCTCGTGGAACACTGATTGACAATCCTTTGACTAAGGCGTGGTTCCTAAGTGCATTGTGGAGAGAATATGAAAATGACCAAAGGAATAATTACGAATTGAGGATAATAAAATTCCACTTGGTCATATATGTTTGTGTGTCATGTAACCATTCCTATCCAAAGTGTCGTATGTTCCATAGTAAAGAAAGAGATAGAATGGAGCCACAAAACAGAAAGAGTATCTTTTGAAGTGTATTTCCCATATAATTATTATCCTTTCTGGGTTTCCCAATCGTAGAAATTATTCGAGAAATTTCTCTCTCTGTCATGTCGTTGTTGGACTTGGAAGAACAATACACCTTTTATGCTTCCTACCACAGCAATATTGTAAACAAGCTGGTTCATATTGTATTTGTTCCCATCATTCTCTGGTCTACATTTGTATTTGTATCTTTCACAGGTGTTTTATTTCCAAAGGTTCAAGAAAGTCTATTTCAATTCGTTCCAACCCTGGCCCCCATTATTCCACTAAATGGAGCGTTTCTACTGGCTTTGACTTATATCTGTTACTATGAAATTCTCAATGCCAAGGCAGGGGTAAGTAATAATTGTTTCCATTTGGTAGCGTGTTCATAATAGTTGGGAAACAAGGTTCCTGCAAGTATTCTCGTTGCGGCATTATTATTATTGGCCAATCTATTTGTACGCTCTGTTCCAACCCAAAAGGCAATTCTCTTGGCTTTGCTTCTCAACGTGACTGGTTGGGCTGCTCAGTTTGTTGGACATGGCGTCTTTGAAAGTAAGTGTCTCGAGTGTTTTGAATTTCCAGAATTCCACCAACCTGTTGAAAGAACGTAGGCCAGCGTTGCTTGATAACTTGATACAAGCCTTTGCTACAGCTCCTTTGTTTATTGTGTTGGAAGTACTTTTCCCTTTGGGCTTTCAACCGGAATTGTTTCGTAACATTCAGAAGCGATTGGATTCCATGAAAAATAAAAGTCATTAAACTGTGTGAAAGTTTGTGCCTATGAATGGTTTCTCGTTGAGGTTGTTGGACAACGAAGTGGCAAGACAATGGCTTATGTGCCGAAAAGAACTATACATTCCTGCACATATTATAGAGTCTTCTGTTGGTATATGTGGAGACACGTATTACGGTGGTGAGAGGGAACGAATGCACTTCTTAATGAGACCTATTGGAGTAGTCGATAATATTATGTTGGGACTTGTAAGTAGATGAATATATTTTAGAAAAGTCTTTGTTTACGGGCAATGGGAAGAAACTTGGTGCTACATATCCTTTTGCTTTGCCCAAAAACTTCGATGGAGTTCCGTTGTGCAGACGTTTTGCCGTTGATTTGGAAAGCTTAGAGAAACTAGAAGTATGCCTAGTGTAGAAGATACTTGACACTAACGTGTGTTTTAGTTTCATTGGTTTTCCAACGATACATTATTGGTGGATTGGATGCAAGTAAGTCGACACAAGCAGTTGGCGGTATTCTGTTTTCATATCTATTTAGTTTCCATCGGAACAAGAAAGATTGCGTTATTTGGTTTTATTTGAAGCTCCTCCTATAGGAAAACGTCCAGCAAAACTTTTACGTAGCACAGAAGTAGTGAGTCTAAAAGATTCTCTATTTTCTGGTCAATTGAGAGTAGAAACTATCGAGGGAGAACTTCATGAGTGGAGTTCATCAACGTTTTCTCTTTCAACAGATGAACAAAATGTGTTTCATGAAGGTGTGTCTTATATTTCCCGTGCTTTAGGGTTGTTTCATGGTTCGCTTCGCACGACCGTTTATGATGAAGATGGCAAACCACTTTATACATATGATAGCATAGTTCCTATAGAAACAGGAATTCACGTTGTGAGAAGTTCGAAAACAGAATATTTAAAAACTTTGGAGATGCAACGACATTGTGTCTATCGTCCTATTGAAGATATGTGTCAACTTTATGGCGTCGAAATGCCGAGTGGCAAGTTGAGAATGCTTTTAGAAAAGGAACAATATATGTGGATATATCGTTTTTATGATGAAAAGGTTGTTCAAGCTGCTATTTATCGACGTTTGAGAAAGAAGAAAATGCTTAGAAAGCATTTGCAAGGAATCTCGTCCTCCAGTGAAAAGTGCAAGAATGAGAAGAACAAGTGGCAGAACAATCCGAGTGGAAAGCAATCCAAGGATTATGAGCCTGTGCCTGTCGTTTCCGCAACGAATGAAAAGCATTTCTCTTTACAAGAAAATATTCGTAGTGAGTTGTTTCCTTGGTCGATAGAAGAAGAGTTTGTTTCTTCACGTAACGATGTCTTGTTGGATCAATCGGTGGAACGAGACCTTTTCTTATTTTTTGATAACAAGGTAGCAACAAAAGATTCCAATGTTGTGTGATGGAGTGTTAGTTGGAAGAAAAGAAAGAGAATTGGCGATAACATAAGTGAGTGAATTTTTGTGAGATGGAAGAAATGAGAAAGAAACCGAGGAAAAGAGCGTTTGTCTGCGATGTGTTGGGATGGCGTTAGGAAGCAACCCAACAAAACTCGTGTTTCTTGTTTTACAACTTCGCAGTTTTTGGTATTTAAAAACGGTCTCTTAGAGACAAATAAACAACGCATAAAAAGCACAAGTTGTTTTCGACACGCTCCGTCGGTACGAATGGAAACGCTTGTGGTACAAACACCTTCGAGACAGTATCCCATCTATTTCGGTACAGGAATACTGGAAAACAAGGAATATTTCGAACAACATATTCCTGGAGATAAAGTACTTGTTGTTACGAATGATGTGGTTGGTCCCTTGTATCTTCAACGTCTAAAGCACACTTTGGAAAGTTCAAATAAGCTCGTATTCTCGTTGGAGGTTCCTAATGGGGAAATACACAAAAACTTAACCACATTGAGCCAAATCTATGATAAGTGCATGGAAGCAAGGTTGGATAGAAAGTCTACTTTGGTGGCCTTGGGTGGCGGTGTGATTGGAGACTTGACTGGATTTGCTGCAGCCACTTTTGTACGTGGAGTTCCGTTTATACAAATTCCAACTACGCTGTTAGCAGTAGTTGATTCCGCAGTTGGAGGTAAGACTGGAGTCAATCACCCCAAAGGGAAGAATATGATTGGTGCATTCTATCAACCTCAAGTATGAATATATAATGGATACAAATATGCGTATATTCATCTATGTTGTTTAGGCAGTTGTTGTAGACATAAATACTTTACATACTTTGGATGATAGACAATTGGCAGCAGGTTTAGCGGAAGTTATCAAATATGGTCTTATTCGAGATGTTGCGTTCTTGGAATGGTGTGAAGCCAATATAGAACGATTGATGAAAAGGGACCCTGAAGCTTTGAGATATGCGATGTATCAAAGTTGCAAAAATAAGTCGGATGTCGTTTCCGCTGATGAAAGGTACTTTTTTTTTATTTTTTCCACTTGTCCATTTCATTCCTCCGTGGTCGGTAGAGAATCGGGAATTCGTGCGATACTTAATTTAGGACATACATTTGGTCATGCGATAGAGGCTGGAACAGGTTGGTTGTTTGGAGAAATATTCTTTTAAGGGTTTGTATAATGACATGTGGTTTAGGATTCTCCACGTGGCTACATGGAGAGGCAGTTGCAGCTGGAATGGTTATGGCGGTAAGAATGAAGAAGAAAATAACTTGTGTTTTCTTATCAACTGCACTAGAGTGAGATGTCCTATCGAATGGGATGGCTAACAAAGGAAGATGTTGGTCGAGTAGAATCTATTTTATCCCGAGCATCCCTTCCTATCCGTCCTCCTCCTACGATGACGCTTGAAAAGTTTATGACGTTCATGTCGATTGATAAGAAAGTGGAATCTGGAAAACTCAAGTTGGTGCTTTTGCGTGGGATTGGAAATGCCATTGTGACAGGGGACTTTCCAATGGATGTGCTTCAAGAGACAATCTTGTACTTTCAAAAGCTAGTTCTTTCACACCCAGAGCAATATGAAGTACCTTTGGCTTCCCAATCTTTATAGATTACCTATATATATATATTCCAGAATTGGGTTATGAGATAGTTGTCGTTGCATATAAAACAGTCCACTGCAATGACAGTTGGATATATCTCGAAATAGTGTTACGTCCCCAAGGATACAAAGTAAACAAGATATTCATATCTACAATATCGTTCGCTATTTTTCCCATCAAGTCACTCTATAACCGGTTGGCCTTTCGATACAAACGAGGAAATGGAAGTTGTCGACGGGACGACAAGGAATGGCGCGATTTGAGCAACAGCTGTCGTCGCTAAGATGACATCATCGCTTTGAGCTTTCCCCGCTGCGGAATTAGCGGTGTTGGTTGCAACGTGTATATCGACACGTATCCTCCTACATATACACGCACCTAGCCTCTGGAAACTTACTAAGAGTGTGCAGTGAAGTTTATCAAGTACAACTGAACGTTTTGGTGGGGCTAGGAAAGAATAGAGCAGTGGGGAAGAGAAAAAGAGCTTGAAATATCGGTTACTGTGCGTATGGTCATCAACTAGCGCCATAAACTTGGTTCCAATGGGCGTAGCTTTGTTACCTTATTGAACAATCCTAATTTCGACTGTTACAGTATGAACAAAATGGAAATATCATATATTCTCAATGAGAGCCGAGACAACTTGAGCCCATGGAATATGCCATCCCTACCACAGTTGGTCAGAATATCTACTTGTGAAGAATCGGAAGCTTCTAAACACGTAAACACGAGTGGCTCACAATCAGATACATTGAGGTTCCAGTCGTCCTTAAGACTATCAGAAGCAGAATATAGAGAAGAAGAACCTCCTTTATCAGGTTCTGGACATGGTTCTTATAGTGCTGCAAGGAATAATAGGAGATTGAGATTTATAAGGATGATAGAAGAAGAACAAGAAGAAGAAAGTAGATTGCAGGAACGACTGACATGGCTCATGAGAAGAGTGGGTGTGCAAAAGGCTTCTCAAGCATTACGTGAACAACTCAAAGATGCAGTTCCTATCATACACGGTTCTGCAAAAGATACGGTAGTTTTGGAACGTCCAAGGTATTTTCAGTTGTTCTCTATATGCGTAAATTGAGAGCAAAATTTGTTGATAATGTGGATATAGTAGTAGGAGAGATACCAGAAGTGGGACGCCATTGTCAGAAGAACAAAGATTGTCGAGGAGAAATATGCAGAAAAGAGAATCAAAGAGGAGACTTTTTAGGTATTATCAAAATCAGGTATTTGTGTTGTTATTATTATACATCGAATTGGTAGTTGATGTATTGTGCTTAGCTCGATGCTATCCGAGAGAATATGCGCAGAATTAGAGAAGCAACCATAATATGTGAATTTCTTTTCGATGAATTGATAGAAAAGACTTTTGCAAAGTACAAGCAACAGAGGAATGATAGTAAGAGTGCGGCACAAGGACCCAGTAGTTTGACGACAAATAGTGGTCAAGATGGAGCAAGCGGAGGAGTTGCGGAACAATAGAGTCACCAAAATGTGGAAGCATACGTGGCAAAGATGCGGTTTTTCTTGCGAGGGTTTCTTACGTGGTGGGTGGGTCGACGGTGAGGAATTGAATGAATAACTTATACAACTTTTCTGCTATTTTACTTGTTATAAATGCATCCAACTTTTACTTTTTATCTTTCTTTGTCAAGTAGCCTTCTGGAAACCAAGGATCACGTTTGTAAAAGGCAAAGTAACAAAGCCCCACCAAGCCAGGTAACACGTACTTTTCACATATGGATGCCGCACTTCTATTTCTATCTAAGTATTCGAAACTGGACAAGCAAGTAAAGTATGTTTACCTCAAAGTTTGTCTTGCGCCGTTCATTCTTTTCTTCTCTCCCACACGAGAAATTCGCTTTTAGTGTGGCAAATGAAAACGTTCCATGTCGGCATTTGGTTGTTGGTGTTTGTGTGTCTAGCGGTGCTTGGTGACTTGATATGGCATGTTGGTAGGACTTGTATTCCCAGTGATAATGATTCAAGTGACAAGATCCATAACCGTGAAACTGTTCGGAAAATCATATCGGAAAACTGGTGTCCTTGTAGACAGCAAAGCAGCAATAGCCGTCACTTGACCTGGAGACAGAAACATGTTTCCGGTAGAACTGTATTGAGTAGAAAGAAACTTGCCTCGCGCATCATTGTCAGTGAAAAGTTAAAACTTGTATATTGTCCAATACCCAAGGCGGCTTCAAGTACTTGGAAATATCTTATTCGTCAACAGGAAGGAATCGAAGACTACTGGAACTTGACTGCTGCCAACTCGCCTATTACCAGTGGACTCAAGTACTTGGTTGATTATCCTTCCGAGGAATTGGAGCGCATTCTTACTTCTCCAGAGTATTTCAAGTTTACTTTTGTGAGAAATCCGTACACTCGTATGCTGTCCTGTTACCTTGACAAGTTCCAGAATAAGAAAAAAGACTCTTCCGAATATAGAAAGTTCATGGGTCATTTACTCGGCTGGTGGGATGAAAACGTGTTTGAAAACTATTCACTTTCGTCGGAAGAGAAAAATTTTATGAAGAAGCACAAGTTTCAAAATAAGATACTTAAAGGTCCTAGACCTTCGTTTTCGCAGTTTGTACGTACCGTTACAAGACAAAAACGGGATAGAATGAACGAACATTGGGCTCCACAATGGTATATATGTGGTATGGATATTATTCCTTACGATTTTGTCGGTAAATTGGAACATTTGGAAGAAGACGCGCAAGTCATATTGTCGTGGATAGGAAACAGTTCCTCGGTTCATTTTCCAGCCAGTGAGGAAATAGGATTTCCTTCTACTCAGTCGAGAGTGTTAGAAGATGCCTTTTTAGATATCAATTTGATGTTTCTCATTCGAAAAGCTTTCGCACCGGACTTTAAAATTTTTGGTTATAACTTTGTCCATGGCAACAATTGATTGTTGTACAAAATGACTGAAAGTGCTTTATCGGTTTTTGTAGTTCTTAGGAGTCGCGGCTAGATTCTTTGGCTTCAAAGTTTTGTACTATGTAGAAAGCAAATTTTATGGGTGCGAGTGTCTATCAACTTGTATCGCCTTTGTTATTTTTATGTGTAGAGAAAGTTGGAAGAGAAGATTCACGTTTCCCTTGTAAAATATCTCATTGATTCATTTGCATTTGGTAGCGAGAAATTGTCATTTTGTAGAATTACAAATTGGCTGCTTTTCAGAATTTCAGTTCAAAGATCCTTGCAGCAGCAAACAGGTCGCTCCGGAAAGCAAAAGTCATGCCAAATGATTTTGAACAAAAGCTTAAAGGAACGAGCCAGAAACGGGTATGTCAACCGATTCGTTGCATATGGCGGTGAATAGTATGGAATCCAATGCCAGTCGGAGATGATGTCAGTAACAAGCAACCTTTGCATTCAGCACTGCTGCCTTCACATGTCGAGATGAGAAGTATGATTCCTTTAAATTTCACGTAGTTATTATTATGTTGGGAAATGTTGTGCGCATAATCAGAATGTTGAAGTGCAACTAGATTCGTTGGTTTTCGCCGTACCGAAGGTTTCCTATTTGGTAAAGACCAAGTCTCTTTTTTAGGTTGGGAAAAAACGGCCCGAAAAGCGCGGAAATTTTCTTTTTCTTTACAATAACTTGATCCAAGTGCTTCAAAACAACTTAAAACACCTTTATGGGTGCTCCAAGCAACGTATTTTCTAACAATATTAACAAGCTGCCGAGTCCCACAGTCCCTTCAACTGGTAGGACACTTGCTCAGGTTTAGCAAAATGATGACACTTTACAAATAAATAGTGCTAGCTTGCTTTGGTTGACTCCTCCTACCAGTTCTTTGAAAAACAACAAAACTTTATGACGAGACAACCAAAGGACCAACTTTCCATTTTGAAATTTAAAATATTTTCATTTCATTTGTGCGCGCCAAATCTTCACGCAAGTCTCCTTCTCATGGGAGACGAGAGTGGTATTCAAGAAAGCTTGGGAGTAAAACCCGAGGTCTACAAGGCACTCCAAAAACTTCGACGGGCACTAGAAATATCTAACACGGATAAAAAGCAACAACACTATTCTGATGTTCAAGAACTGTACAACGCTTCAAGGCCAAAGCGAGAGTATACGAAACCCGACAGTGTACCGTTGAGCAGAATTTATACACAAGACTTGAGACAAACAAATAGAACTGATATACATGAACAAAGAGAAACATCAGAAAACGTTGGTTGCTCCGCTTTTTGTATAAAAAATGACACTACTCGCCAAACAACGAGAAACAAGCCGTCTGAAACGACAAGAGCGAAGCAACCTGCCCCACTCACCACGAAGACGGTAACACCGACTAGTAGCCCAAAAGTATTACTTTGGGATGCAGATACTATGTTGAAGATGGAAACTTGTTTGTGTTACATAGAAACATACGGTAAGAAGGCTGAGTTGCTCGAGTTTCGTCCCTAACTAGCTCGAAGGCATGGAAACTGCAGGAATCTTTGGTGTTTCTGGGAGTTCCGTTGACATTGAAAGAATACGTTCCCAATCAGCAGAAGAAGATATACCACCAACAATAGATATACATGCTGTGAGTGGCTTTGTAAAGACGGTCTTAAGAGAAGCGAATCAGCCGCTCATTCCTAGAAAGGCCTATGAAGCTTGGTCTATAATGGCAGCAAGTAAACCTGTAGGTTCGAGGCAGATACCAGCTGATAGTGTTTTACCCCGGTCCAAGGAGAATGCTCAAGACGTTGATGGTGACGCTGGTCAAGCGAATACTTTCTCAAGGAGTGACATATGGTCTTCTCTTGGAGTGTCCAACACGTCAACTTTTAGACAAACGGACCTTGCTACTGTTCTTTCATTCATTCCAGACTTTGGTCGCGCTTTTGTTTTGGCAAGATTATCTCTAACTCTCGGAAGGATCGCAGCACATTGTCATCAAAATAGAATGAACGCTCATAATTTGGCACTGGTCCTTGCTCCTGCGATGACTCAGTGGGACGCTTCTTCTGTGACGGCATTAATAGAACTTGGAAAAATGACTTCTCTTGTTGAGTCTATGATTAAGGATGCGAAGGATAACGATGCTGCTCTCAAGTGCTTGTTTGAAGAAATAAAAAAGTGAAAATGAATTTTTTTGTTAATAAATGCGGTTTTTCTGTATTAAAAATGTACGTCCTACTGTCTATGTTTCAAACCAAAATAAGTGACTGCATAGATTCCTATGCGTATAAATGTAAATAGATAACTAAGGAAGAAATACAGTTTACTGCTTCGGTAAACAGTTATTCTTCCTACTGCTATTCAACAACCCTTGAAAATAGTTTTTCGTTATTATATAAACATTCTCACACAATTACCACCAAGAGAACTTAGAGTGCCTCGTTAAAGGGCTTCTTGAACTGTCTCTTGTTTTCATGGCAACTGCTTTCCAACTCCAAGCCCAAATAAATCCTTGATTTTACTTCTATGAACCTTCTTGAGTTTGAAAATTTTTATCCCACAGACAAGACAGTGTTGAAAATAGAAAGTTAAGTTTATATCACTGTCTCCTTGGACTGCGCAATCTTTCCATGTCCTCGGACCTTCATGCAATTGCTCCGTGGGAAATGTCCCCGACTTTAGCGGCAATTACCACCATGAAATGAATTTATGGATTTTAAATACTTTCGAACAACCATCGCAACTCTGATAATCTTGAGTCTAGCTTCTACAGTGGTTTATTTCTCACTCACGGGAAACGTAACACGTAAAGTTGTCCCAATCAAACAGCAACAACTGCATTTTCTTTCTTACGATGACAAAATAAACGACAATGTCTGTGCCCACGCACTGTCCCTGTTTCACTTTAGTCATGGAAAGCACGCTTTGAGGATATATGGACTTGAAGACTCTGAAAAATATTCAAAAGACGCGCACGACAAAAAGTCAGGCAAACTGGTGAGTATACTTGAAATTTGAAACTTGTCGTGACTCTTAGAATAGGTTGCTCTTAACTTGCTGACGAGAGAGAATACTACTTTTTTACAAGACAACGACATAGTCGTGTTTCTTGACGGCAGAGACTCTTTCTGTATGAGAGATATAGATGGACTTGAAGAAGATTTTGCAAATACCGGCAAAGACTTGTTTATAGCCGCTGAGAAGAACTGCTGGCCCTTTTTGTATGCTCATTTTTCAAAGACGTTCTTAAACCTTTTCAACCCGAAAACTCAACATGCACCTTGGAACTGGAGCTTCAAGGAAAACCAAATATGTACCGCGCTTCAGATTCAGGCCTTTCTACGAAACGAAGAAGGTCCGTATCCGTTTCCAAACAGTGGCGGTTTCATCGGTAGGTGGCGAAAAATGAAAGAGTTTTTGCAGTTAAGCTGGGAGATATACAAGAAAATGTTAAAGAGTGACCAGCAAGACGATCAAGCGGCAGCTGCACTTGCATTTCTGCTGTCCAACGACAACTCCATAGTTTTGGATACAAAAGCACATTTTATCCAATGCTGGGACTATCGTGGAGCTTTCGACAACTATTGCACGCCCAACACAACACTTGTGAACAAAGAGACAGGTTCCTTTCCTTATTTTCATCAGCATAATGCTGACAAATCCTTTTTAGAGCCGTGTATGCAATACATAGGAAACATCTCCAAGGAGTCGGCCTCTGAATGTTTTTGGATAAGTGGAGACACAGGCCGAAAGATATATCTCAAGGACGTTTGCCAAGAACAACGCAAGTGTTGTAGATTTTTAGGTTTTGATGGAACTTCTGCATCTAAACAATAATTGGAGATATTTTAGAACCAAATTTGTATTCAATTATTTGGACAGTTTCAAGTTTCAAACCAGTTGTCGGAACAAAATCGTAGGCACGAAGCCTTTTACTTCCACTCAAATGCATAGAACAAGCCTCTAAACGACAAGCAACTCTATCTCATTATTCCAGTTACTGTTTCTGAGATACAACCAATCATTGAAAGCTTTTTGTATTTGTCACAAACTCGTTGTACGAATTTCAGTAGACTTCTGAAATAGTTGAAAGGGTCCGGAAATATTTGAAGTAGTTTATAATAGAAAGAGTTCTGAGTGATATGACACATTTGAGGTGGCCTTTGCGATTTTGTCGCCATCGTTGTCGAAGGAACCTTCTGGTCTCGATTATCTAACTATACAGTTTGTTTCTTTCTCTCAAGTTGAATAGCACAAGACGCTTTTCTTCCTATAAGCTGATTCAGACGCAGAACGTTACCACACGGTTAAAGAGTTACGGTTGCTTACCAAACTCGTCTTCCCGCCGGCTACTGACACAGTGTTGGCGTAGTTAGAAATAAGAGGAAATGCTGTTTCCTTTGTGAGTTGGTTAAGTTTCGTTGTAACGTCCCTCTTATACCCCAAGTCAGAAAATTCACATATTCAACTAGTTTCCTTCCTTTGTTCGTTAGAAAGGTTAAGTTGTATAAAAGGAACTCAGTAGCGGTTGCAAAAAGTGGTATCAAAGTTGGAACTTCTTCAATATAACCACAAAGTACTTCTGGACAAAAAATGAGGACATAGTGCTGTTGAAGTCTTAAGAAACCGTCGTTTGCGGCAAAAGTACAAACCTAGAACCTCGTTTTTTTTCTGTTCTCAGCATTATGCGATACTAAGGGTCGAAATTTGAGATCTTCAACCTACTATTGAAAACTTCTTTTATGCATTCTGCGACCAGTATTTATGTAGTTTGCAGGAGCTCCTGAATTCTTCCTAGATATATACCGTTCGTATCTTTATGCAGTTCCAGGAAGCTTATCGAAACAGCTGAGCAGTAGGAACCTTTCGTATATATATATATCGCACTTACCGTAAATTTGTTAGTTCTGAGCAGCAATGCTCTATCTAGAATAAGCAAAGAATGATAAAATCTGAAATTATTCGGTCCCTGTCCCTGTGAAACTTGATTTTCCCGCGCGCCGAGAGGCATTGTACGGTGTTGCTCCTCATGAGAAGTCAGCACTTTCAAGCGAGAAAGCGGTTGTCTAGTTTTAGAAATTTATTTTACCTTTGGTTATTTCTTTTACTATTGAGTGTTATGATAAGCCATACTGGGACAGGAGTTTACTTCTATCCTCGAGAAGATTCATTTTCACAAAATCCTTTGCTAAGGAACATATCTGTTTTGTGGTTGGGTCCCTTCAAGGTTTGATATACTATATTTTTTAGTTTCGTATCTCTAACTGTGAAGACAGTCTGGTTCTGGATATGGTCAGGAGTCATTAAATATGCTGCTTTCAATTGCGGATAAACTTCCACTCCTTAAAGCAGCCTACTTTGGAGATAAGTATTCCAGTCGCACTTTGGAAGCTTTTTCAAACAAAACCCTGGAGTTATTCGAGTCCTTGGCACCAACTTGTGAGGAACTACCAAGTTTCTTCTGTGAAAAGAGTGACATCAAAGATATTGGTTGCTCGTGCACCTCTACAGCCAAGAAGAAGTTGTTTGACATTGTAGTGGTCCATTCAGGTTCGAGAGGTTGGAATCAGAAACTACTAGATGTTGGTGCATATAAAGTGGGAAGAACGGTTTTCGAGTCAGATTCAGTTCCCGGAAGCTGGGTGGAACCTGTGAATAAATTTGTGGACGAGTTGTGGGTGCCATCAGAGTTCAATATACGAGGTTTCCGAAACTCTGGGGTAAAGAAGCCTATCATTGCTATTCCACAGTGTGCACAGTTACCAACCTCAAATGTTGCCCACTTGAGACGCATTACGAAATATCGTTACGGTTGTGACGAGAGGGATTTTGTTTTCTTAAGCATTTTTGCATGGAATGAGAGGAAAGGTTTGAAATATTTAATAGAAGCGTATGGTTCTGAGTTTAGTTCGCAAGATAATGTTTGTTTGCTTCTGCTAACTCGATCATACAGTCGAGCTACAACATTACCAGAGATGAACAAAACTATAGCCGATATGCTTAGGAAATATAAACCCACGAACACTCCTCGATTCTATTTGATTTCACAAATATCAGATGGAGAAATGCCAAAGATATATGCTGCTTCTGATTCCTTTGTTTTAGCAACAAGAGGGGAAGGCTGGGCACGTCCTATCATGGAGGCAATATATTACGAACTGCCAGTGATTGCTACTAACTGGAGCGGACATACGGAATATTTTGGAGAAAAAACGGGTTTTCCAATTAGAGTAGAACGTCTTGAAACTTATTCTGGAAACAGTGCAGAGATGGAAGTTTACAAAGGGTTACATTTAGCCGTTCCTTCCATCTCTCATTTAAGGTTGAGAATGCGACAAGTTATTTTGGACAGAGATACAGTTCGCCTCCGTGTACTAGAAGCAAAGAGAATTATTATGGCTAGTTATACTCCTGAAGTTGTCGGTAGACAAATTTTGAGTCAATTCATACGTATTAAGAAATCACTTCTTTCGAGTTCTGTTTAGACCAATCATTGAAATGACATGCCTCCACCTGTCGGAATGTTTCTCAACGCTGAAGTAAACTAAACGGAAATGATGTCTTTAGACTATGCAACCATCCAGCTAGCGGAGGATACTCTTTTAAGTACAAAACGGCCTCCCTTATCAGAAACGATATTCAGTTATAATTAGAAATAAAGATTTTCATGTTGCTTCAAAATGAAGGCACTCGTCGTTTGCTCGTCTGAGGTGTCAAATATCTACAAGGCCCTCTTTAAAGACGGCGCAATTGTAATTTCTCTAAACTTCGTTCCGCTATTTTAACAGTTTGAAATAGATGAATATAAAGAAACTTTGAGATAAAATAATTTCTGACATGGAACCCTTGACTGGGAAGTCAACAAGAGAATTCAAAAGCGAAGAGAATCAAACAAACCTACCACAATGGAAGTTGAAGAACTATTTTTAGTGATAAAGAAGACTTCAATAATTGTAAACGTATAACCAAGTATTTCATTACGAGTTGGTGATAGAACCTGGTCAAACACGCCCTTTCGAGCGAAATCCAGAGTTTGAGAGGCTGCTGTGGGAATATCTCAGTGCTATATTGGGACAGGCGTGTTCAGGCAAGATTTATGGCTTCGTATAAAGAAAACCTATAAAATTTTAATTTTTTCTGACAGAGAAGGCAAGAAGCGAAGACTCCTTTGTTTGAAAAACTTCTTCTTGCTGAAACAGAAAATCGGAAAGCTGGTATTACATTTTTTGAGGATAGAAGAAGCTCAGAGTCAGGCTTTGATCTTTGGTCGAAGTGTCCGAACGAAAGTTTTTGTTGTTCGTCGTGGAACGTATTCAGGAAAATAGCAGTATTGAGAACAGCCAGAAGAAAATATTTCCAAAGGGCAAGACCGTTAAATTGACGCATTTGGTCCCGCAGTAATTTGCGTTTTCTTTTTTAGTGTCTTACCTAGAAAGCGACCGTAAGAAATAAAAAAGAGGTCCAGTCTACTGTATATTTTATTCCTCGTGAGACTCGGAAACTAAAGGTTGCTGGAGCATCAGCTGTGATAACTTATCGAATAAGTAATTTTTTTGAGGTTTAAGAACGAACTCAAAATGTGATAGACTTCATGCAATAAATAAATAGCACTCGATTTTCCGGAGAATATTCTGGTTTTGAAAATTTGGAATTTACTGTAAATTTGCTCATATATACCATCATAGCGTTCTTATTAGAACCCAAAAGTATGTAGCTTCGGACTACAAGACTCTTGTGGCTGGTTTTGATAAGAGAGTCGGAAACCCCTACGACTTGTCCAGATTTTGCAGGCATTTCTGTTTTGGCATCAGGCCAACTTGTTTGAAATTTATGTTTTTTTACCACTCTCGAGTATTTTTGAGTTTCTAGGTTCTTTTCAATGTCTAAACTCTTAAAGGTTGCCAGCGATCCAATGAATAAATATACAAAGAAGTCGGATTATGGTTGAATTTACATGACCATGTTCCCTCGTCCAAATAGCAGAACTTTGTGTTAAAATAAATACTGAAAACTATTTTTAATGGGAAAAGAACCAAAGAATTTTGTCGTCCATATTGGAATCTCTTTTGTAATCCAGTAACCGCTTGCCGTTTGACTTTTACCCAGGATTTTAGAGAGTCGTTTTAGAGCTCTCCTCTTCATGAACCGTTGCATCACTTGCCTTCCAATTTCACCAGTTTGTTTGCAAATATTTTCATTAGCTCGACGACACTCCAGTTTTTCGAGGAGATTGGATTCATTCAAATACTAGGGAACAAAATATACCCATGGCTTCAAATCTTTTAAGAACACACTTTCTATGAAGAAGTGATAGGGATGAAATGAACGTGACCATAAATACAAGACATGAGGAAAACTGCAACTCCAGTCACTGCCATCAATATTCAAGGCGTATTTGGACTCAAACATTTTCGTTCCTGGAGGAGATGGCTTTTTTGACTGCCAGTATTCTTCGTAAAATTGTAACAAAGAACTGAATACTACGTCAATGTCGCAACGATTGTAAGTCTGCACCAACTCTAAAAGCTTCCGTAGATTCGTCTTTCCTGGTGCTTCTTTTTTATCCTTTATAAGACTGTAGAACTACCCCTCCAGAACAATGCATATGTTCTGTTTTCGATGGAATAATATGGTTATGAAATATGTTATGAAAATGATAATTCCCTCGAGACCAAAAAAGACACCAAAGAAAAACTTATGTCTTCTGGCATGTCGGAGAGGACAATATTCTTCTAATAAGTTATCAGCTATACCTACCAATTGAAATAACTTCGTACACTTCTTCACATCATTCCGCAAGGCTCGGGCCATTTTCTGAGCGACTTACAATCTCGTGGACGAAATGATATTTTCTCTTCAGAAGTCTCTGGGAGCTTCCACATATGGTTCTTTTCACAATGTGGAACAAGAAGCCTGCCATCTTTATTATAGATGACAAACAAACTAAAACACCGACAGATAAAGAGGAATACAAAAACCATTTCGTCTCGTTCGTACTGGAAAAGTGGGAACTTCAATGTCATTAGAGACCTTAGCAAAAGCAAACTGAGAAATGCTTCCAGGGACACCCCCGTCCCTGTAAGATCCTGCATATATTAATTTCATGACTTATTACGCCATTTTCAGGCGATAGCTTTATTATTTTTTCAACAATAAGGAACAAGGTCTCAAAGGGACACAACAGAGGTCAGAAAGACCCTCGAACAATACATAATGCTCCGTTAACATTCCGATCCTTAGTTCGGATGGTCCGTTATTATGCGCCAAAGTCAGAAAAGGTTCCGAAGTTTGTCATCAAATCTTACGGATTTCAACGTTTTTCGACCAACTCTAGCAGCTCTGATAACCTTAAGTCTAGCTTCTATGTTGGTTTACTTTGCACTCAAGGGAAGATAAAGACGTAAAGTTGATTCAAACAGCAACAAATGCACTTCTCATGAGAACAACGTAAACGACAATGTCGGTGCCTACGCGTGAAATTTGAAACTTGTCGTGACTCCTAGAATAGGTTGCTCTTAACTTGCTGACAAGAGAGAATACTACTTTTCTACAAGGCAGTGACATAGTCGTGTTTCTTGACGGCAGAGATTCTTTCTGTATGAGAGATATAGATGGACTCGGAGAAGATTTTGCAACAACTAGCTGTTGAGAATTGTTTATTGCTGCTGAGGAGAACTGCTGGCCCTTTTTGTACGCTCATTTTTCAAAGACGTTCTTAAACCTTTTCAACCGGAAAACTCAGCAAGGACCTTGGAACTGGAGCTTCAAGGAAAACCAAATATGGGCGAGGACCAAACGGCAGCAGCACTTGCATTTCTGCTATCCAAAGGCAGCTCCATTGTTTTGGACACAAAAACACATATTATCATGAAGCTTTCGACAGTTCCTGCACGCCAAACACAATAGCTCTGAACAAGGAGACAGACTCTTTTCCTTATTTTCATCAACATAGTACTGACAAATCCTTTTTAGTACCTACTATGCATAAATTACATAGGAAACATCTCCAAGGAGTCGGCCTCTGAATGCTTTGGTAAAGTGGAGACACAGGCCGAAAGATATATCTCAAGGACATATGCCGAGAAAAGCGCAAGTGTTGTGGATTTCTTGCCCTTTCAGAAGATGCAGAAAACTGACATAATTGTTTGCTCTTGCTGAACGTTTGTGAAACGTTCCAGAGTAATTGATTTCAACTAAATTACCACTTTTTTTCCAAACAGCTTACTGAGAGAGTAAACGTACGTAACCCATTGTGTTCTCTTCAACATATTTTCAGTTTCTCTGTATCTTTTTCTCTATTAGTTTCGGGTCACGTTGCAGTTATTCGAATGATTTTGGTTTGCAGGACTTCGAAGTTTTCCATGAAACCCCTTTAGGTTTGGTACGAATGTCCATTACTTCCCAAAGATTTGGTTTATTTACTCCCCCGTCTGAGCAGTGGATGGATTCGTTTTGGTTCTTTTTTTACAGTATGCAAGATCTTGGTATAAGAAATATGCTTTTTGATTACATAGCTTGTTACCAGAAACCTTACATATACGTTTGGATAAGATAATACCTTCATGGTTGATCAGATGCAAAAAAAAGAATTTTCCAGTAACATTATGGAGATACAATTTCCCTTCAAACTCGCTTCTGAAACTATGGGTCACATACAATAGAGAGACCATTAAGAAACTATGTTCAGCTTAGCTTTTATCAGTTCTAGATAATATGACGCAAGCTATGTTCGGCATGCGAAAAGAATTTCCTCGATACTTTAAGAATAAGGCTAGAGTTACAACAAAGATGCTTGAAACATAACAACTGAAAACTTAATCTTCAGGAAATGTAATTTGTACCTTTGACTAAAGTCACTGAAGAGTTCTTTTAGCAAGCTGAAATAGGTCATTTCTTCAAGAAGCTGCCTGCACTACAAGAGCTGCGGTTTGGTTTGACACCAAATCCACTTCTCGTCGTAACTTTTACGACGACGCAACAACGGAGTATGTTGTATTATTACGGCTGACAACAAACGTAGCACATCTCAAAGGGACTACGAAAAAGAACCGTCAGCAGAGTTACTGCCAGGTTCAACGACTTCAGAAAAATGAGGCTTGTGTCACTTCGTTTGTTAACCTCAAGGCAGAAGAAGCAACTACAATCCTTCAGAACAGTATTTTATATTATGACGGTTCTCAGCAAATGAGAAACGTGATTGCATCGTATTACCCATTTACAGTATTCCACTTTCATGTTACTAGTTGACAAAATGAGATACATGGTTTGTTAGCCTTGTAAATTGAAATTCATTCATATTTTGTACATGTACAAGGATCAGTAGAGACAAACTCATACAACAGTATGCATTTTATAAGTGCTAATTGAACTAGGTGTTTGAAGTTTAAAAATTTAATTTTTTCCACTAGCAACAGCTAAATAGTCGCTCAAGATTCGAACAAAAGACAAAGAAATTTCAAAAAGATGAAACACGGGAGCTGGAAAACAAACAAAAAAGATACTTCCCGTCTTTATTCATAGCAAGGATTTTAAAAGATTTTTAAGTTGTTCCAGGTTAAGATTAGTGACAGGCGAATTCGGTTCACCATGAAGTCCTTCATAAAGTGCTCCATTGAAAACCATACTCCCATTTTTGTCATCACGAAATCGGAAATAGCGATGACCGAACATTTCTGATAACAAATAATAATCAAACGCTGAGAAATCGGGAGGGAAGATTTCAATAACGTATGAATCCTTCACCAAAAAGGCTATATGAGACAAACCATTTCCATGAACTCCAATCAGAATATCAGTATCCTTGATGGCCTCCAGTTGTGCCTGCGGATCCATATCTTCCATCTGAAGAATTCGAAGTTCGAAACCTCTCATGCTTTGAATCAGGTCTATCATTGATCTTTCCAGAGAGGGTTCTAAAGTTCGGGGCGGTTTACGCTTAATATAGGATACAATTTTTTGTTTACGAAGACTCCTCTGATTGAATTCTAGAGGAAGGGCTTGCATTCTCTTGGCAAAGTCTCTAAGAAGACTGCTTGTTATTCGAAACCAAGTGTCACCCAAGCTCTTGTTAATTTCCGAGTTTACAGAGTTTTCTCCACAAGCCCGTCTACTTGATATTGTTAAATATTCAAAACAAGCTTCGGTGTCAAGAAAGTCTTCTTCAGAAAAATGAAGCCTATGAAATCCATCCAATCCACGGATCATTATCAGTTCATTCCATTCCTTTCGGGGTCCATTCCACAACGAAGACACTAGATTCATATAAACTTGGCTTAAATGAAGCGGCCTATCTTGTTCTATCTCGTATTTTTTCTTTAAGATGAAATGTCCGATAGCATGCTCAACAAAATGAAAAAGATGCAAGAGAAAACCATTATCAAAGTCATCAAGTATCATCGATTGTCCTTTAAACCACTTAAGACTCTTCCGCCGTTCAAACGAAGAAGGTTTCCAGTCGATTACAACTCTCGAATCTGATAAAGATACAAACTCATATCCTTCCATTTGCGAACAGTATGGACGAAGAGTTCGGTTATGTAAGCAAATATTCGTTAGTCCAAAGAAACATGCATTTTGGGACAGCTTGATCATTCGGCTTTTAAAACTGTCACTTGGGTTAAAAGGCTCTGAGACTACTTTATTTAAGGGTGAGTTACAGACGACCGTAAGTCCCAACAGCACGGATAAAACTACGCTATAATTTTGTTTCAACAATTACAACAACTGTATTACAAGTACTTACAAGGTGGTGAGTAACTTTCCCTTTAGTGTCTTTGGAGGGATATAGGAAGTATGCACACAGAGCGGGCCCATTTCAAAAATCAAAAAATCCAGCAATCATCAAAGAACATCACAAATTCTACATAGATTGTCAGATTCTAATTAGGATGGAAGACAAAATGAAATACTCTGTAATATCAAAATGCTTTCAACATTGAAAAGAATAATTAGGTCGAACTGCAGAACAGTTTTTGCATTGTACAGGACAAATTTTAACGCATTCCCAGCTACTATAGTCTCTGAATTTGCGGAAGAGCTTTGAGGACTTGTATAGTCGTCCAAGGTGTTCCCGATGCAAGAGTTCCAGAAATAAATTTTATTACGAGTAGGAGACAGCTAAATGGCATTCAATTTCAACGCACAGCTCTAGAAACAGAAAGCTCAAATGTTTGTAAGATCAAAACATAGAACTTTTTCAAGTTCTCAAAGATGGCAGATTGGTATCAACAAAAATACAATGTAAAAATAGCAAAGCAGTGGCTTTCTAAAGAAACACCACTTCACTGCAAGACATTCAGCAACAACTGACTTAAATGTGCTGATAGTTAGTTGTGCAGAAGAAATACAGTTACTGCCATTGTAAATGTCGACCATTAAGAATAAGCTCTACTATTTGTCTTTGAAGAGTTTTCTTGTACGACAGCCACCAAAGAAAGGTTGTGCACTGTGCTTTCGTCATTTCCAAAGGCTCATTGCTCAACCATTCAATTTTTCTAACCATTTCCTTCACATTGTCCACAATAATCAAAGGATGATTGGCTGGTAGCTTTGAGAAAGTTTCTCCTCGTTGCAAAATAGGAATGGAAGCTGTGGACAGCGCTTCCCAAATGCGGAATTGCTCGGGATTATTACCGGCTGGACAAGGAGCTATTTGAGAGTTGAGTAGAAGTCCTCGAAACTGATACGCTGGATCTCCTTGATGAAAATCTTTTGTTGTCTGTATGAGAAATCTTGACTCATTGTAAATACTTGAGTTTTTCAAGTATCCAATAAACAGAGACCGATCTGCCTTCAAGGATCCTTTAAACGAGGCAGTGAACCTTCGGAAGGGACACGGTAAAATAGCGTTTTCGCCAGGTTCTGTAAACGGAGAGGCATAACCTAACGGCACATAATACGCATCTTTGTGAGTATTCATGGCTTCGCACCAGTAGTTGCGGATAATATAGTCAGCAAACGGTCGAGTTATATTTCGACAGTGCTTAGAACAGCCTTCGTCGGAGAGCAAAAAGACTCCTCTATTCACAAAACCTTGTTCCTGCAAAATTATGAGAGAGTTTAGTATCGATGTCTCCTCACTGTTGGTGACTAACAGACTATGTTTACAAATATCTTCCAACGTTCTATCGTCGCGATCCAAATCTTCTGGTTTCACACCGTCGATCCAATAAACAGCAGCTGGGTACTCCTTCAGTAATATATCGAGGACAAAGTAGGCTTCCAAAACTTGTCCAGCCTCCCAAAATACACACAAAGGCTCCTCTCTGTATCTCCTTGAAAATACCTTCTCTTTAGGAACCGAGTCAGGACGATATCCTAGAGACTCGCAAAATGCACCTATTTCACGGCCTACGATACCGTCCTTCAATCTTTGACCACTGCGACATAAGCTCGAGAATATAAAAATCGTACATACAACCAAGCTTAGAAGTAGCAGGAAAACCGATGACATTTCCATAGTTTTCATACAGGCGAAGAAATTAAACAAACAGTGGCGGGCTGGGAAATTCGAAAGTGCAATTACGCCATCCTTGAGGCTAACCTTTGGCGACGTTATGACGAAATCAAAACTGCGCTCAGTCGCTATGCTATTCTTGACAGTAACACTGTTCCTCATCTGCTGGAAATATTCGACAAAAAGTCTTCTTGAGCAAAAGAACATCAAGTTGAAACCTTCAGTAGCTATTATCGTGCCCATTAGAAATAGGCCATTTGAAGAGAAGTTCATAAGAGTCTATTTCTCACAGTATCTTAGCCAGTTCCAAGAGTACTCTTATGAAATCATCTTTGCAGAACAAACTCAGGATGACCATCACTTTAACAAAGGATTGCTTTCCAACGCAGCTTTCCTTTCTTTGAAAAATCGTTCCTATGACTGCTATTGTTTGCAAGACGCTGATACTGTGCCACTTACCAACGAGTTGTTATACCGTTGTCCTAAAGGAGCAGTTCCTTACCATCTTACTCCTCCGAAATTGCATCCTCACGTGACTTATGATGACAGTGGAGCTGGTAATTTTGTATTTACTTCCGAGCAGTTTATTGTCGTTAATGGTTTTGGGAGCAACTTTTGGGGTTGGGGAAAGGCAGACGACAATCTTGTGAAACGTTTCAAGTCAAAGAACTTGTGGCCATTAGAAGTCCCTACAAATACTTCTGAACGCTTCGTCCACTTGGATTGCGACCCTCAAAGAACAGCGAGTCAAGCTCCCGAAGATAAGAAGCAATTTTTGATTGAGGATCTTGGAAGTTATGGATTAAATACATCAGTATTTGAAATGGTTTCTTTTGAAAGGTTAGATGATATTCCTATTCCAATTTCCAAGATGTGCTTTAAACTACATTGCAATATGGACGTAACTCCATGGTGTAAAAAGTAACTTGATACACTAAATTTTTTCTTCTACGCAATATTTGCTTTGATGTTTAACATGAAGCACCTAAAGTTGAGCAAATTTGACTTTGCTTTCTGATAAACTTCACCACGATGTGAATTTCCTCCGGAAACCATCCAAAATGCGAAACTTCACAGCATTTCTAAGAGTTTTGGCACAAGAAAAGGCATTCTTTGTTACCTTTCATTCCAATTATCTTTCATACAACCTGATTGATGCTTTCAAGAACGACAAGTCTATTATAAGACGGCAGGGCGTCGTAGATACTGCCCACAACATCAAAATTGATGAGGAAAGATAATTGGAAATTGCTTATAGCTCTATTAAACTCGTAACTCCGCATCATTTGGATCCAGAGTTGAAGTTCAAGCTTGGAAGGAGCTCATCTCATGCTAAAATTTCACTCACCATGGTAGCGACATATTCTTTCAGCTCCTTGTGACAAATAAATCTTTGAGTACGAACAGGATTCCTCTATATTTAGAACGTCCAGTTTTCTAAAAACGCTACACATAACTGATCACAATTCTGTTGCCTACAAGAGAAGTTGAAGAATAACGGAATGCTAGTAACTATAGAGAAAGAAAGTGTTTGTTTATAAAGGCAAACGTGAAGACGCCAACGGTGGGACCTTTCACTGATACTTGTCGCTTAATACTTCGTGAAATGTTGTCAACAAATAAACTTTGTTTTCCTTTTTACAATCTGGAACAATAACTAATAATCAACAAATTCATCTCAGGTATCCAAACTCTCTTTGAAACAAAGACACTGGCTTCTTCGACAAGTTGGCACGATCTGCCTCGCAGTTAGATTAAGGAAGCCGTCCTCTTGTTAAAGTCTGATAAAACAGAGTAGGGACTAAAGACACAATAGAATCCTGTCGAATTCAAATCTTCTCTCTACACCAAAAATAGCGAAAACCCGAGCTTCCCCTCAACTTTAAGTAGTACTGATGAGTGTTCACAACTGGCAAACTCTTTGAGCCGCTTCAAACTTCACTCAAAAGCTTCGTTGAAGCCTCCAATTTTAGTTCTATAGTTTGGCTGTTGACTAACTATTGCTTTAAAACCGATAGCACGTGATCCTTTGAGAAACCATTAAGCTGTTGCAACAACTCTGAGCAACTAAAGTAAGGGAAAATATAGAAAGAATTGCTCAGACTTGGCCAACAAAAGCTGTCAATTCAAGTGCTATTTGCTGTTCATTGAAGTTGAAGAAAATGAACCAGGAGCAGATAGAAAGCTCACAACAGTCAACATCAACATCATTTCCACTTTCCACTATTCCGATCACTTTTGCTCCTTAGCTCTCAACAAGAAGGGTTCAGTACGAAACACTAGGCAAGCACTGGTTAGGAACACCACATTAAAAGCGAGCAAGCGAAAAGACATACGCTTCCTCTCAACATTGCACAATATGTTACTTAATTTTAAACGTCTCTGTTCTCTTTCTTTTGCGCATTTGGCGAAGTACCAAGTTTACAACAGGACAACAAAGGTTTGGAATCTCATTTTGTTGGTGATTGGGACATTCATTCTAAATGTTCTACTCTATGCTATGTGATTGAAATCGTGTCAAAGACTTTGAGAAACTATCAACATTAAACTGAAACAGGAGCTTTCGATATCAAACTAACCATTCGAAAGGCATTATAGAATCTTCACATTTCTTTAGTTTGAAAATATCTCGATAGAACTTTAGAATCCTATCCAACACAACTGTCCCATAGTTGCTAATTCAAATACAGCGCTTTGCGGAACTCATCTAGTTCCTTGCTCAACAGGTAATTTCCAAGCAACATTCTCTGAGAAACTTCGAAGAGAATGAAGTATATCACAAATTTCAACTGTCTACTGCTCCGCTTACACCAATAAGATACTCAAATCTCACAAATTCCAACAGTTTCTTTCAAATTGGTTCTATACAAGTATCTATCTTCATTCAGCACAATTGATACTATTGAAACTCACATATGCCTGTGCATCATTGTTGTGCGCTAAAGGGTTGCTCCTCACAGAGTCGAGTAGGGCAGCAGCTTCGTCCTTTTGAAACGTTGAGAAGTTGGTATTTTTGTTGTCTAAAAACAAATATTTGAAAATTGCAGCAACGCGTACATCCATGATTGGGTGCAAAGTTGCATTGAGAAACGGCGCTCCTATGATGAACTTCCATAAAACAATGATATACCAAAGAAGGTATGCGTTCAAATAAATTAAGCATGGTTGTGTAAAGCCTCGTTCTACACGTTGTTTTTCGATTGCAATTGCTTGCTTGCAGCAACAAGTTTTCTATCAAGTTTTCAAGAGACCCTCTCAGACGTGCAAAGCTCCAAATTCCACACGTTTTATTCTCTACATCTACTTGACGAATGACTATTAGTCTCGTTGTAGTAAACGTGAGAGTGTATCTCCAAGATCTTTCCATTCCTTAAGTCACTTCTATCTCTGGAATTATTGTATGCTGGAATTTCTGGAAACTCGGAGATTTGAATTCCGCACCCTCAGGATCGCTGTGGATATTTCTACGTTGTGTTTTCCTTTGAATTATTGGGTGATTTCATCTTCGTCGACCTGAGAGGCCTCGGGAGGTTTTGTTGATTAGCGGATAAAGAAGCTTTTGCGAGACTGTTGAGTGAAATATTAATACAGTTGCTTCAGTATGAGTGGGTTTTCAATGGAACTACTGAGCAATGAAACGGTTAGAGAGTGGCTACTGTGTAGAAGTGAACCCAGTCTCCCTGCTACTGTTGTGGAGACAGCTTTTCCCTTGAGAGCGTACTTACAGTTTGACACGTTCTCGGTTACTTGCGACTACTTGGTAAAACCTTTGGGAGTTGTGAACGGCATTTTGCTTGGTTATGTACGAAATCGTTGACTTGCATTTTAAGTTACTGAAGCTTTTAAAGGTTCTTGGAGACCCCTATTCTTTTGCACTTTCACAGAACTGGGGACCTATGGTACACCCAGCTTGTAGAAGGTTTGTGCTAAACTTAGAGACACAGGAATTTTTGGAGGTACGCTCGAGTTTTCTTTCTTCCTTTGGTTACTTGTCTAATTCAACAACGTAGTTTCACTGGTATTTGCATAATGACACTCTTCTTGCAAATTGGATGAAGGTGAGTGTCTTGACTTATCGGCCTTTATTTTTATTGTGACGTTTTCTAGTTTCCAACTTCGAAGCACCGACTTCGTTATTTTGTGTTATATGAAGCTCCCCCTCCTGGAAAGATTCCTTTCAAGCTTCTTTCTAGCGTTGAGTTGGTTTTACAAAGAACTGAAAGTGGAAAGCATCAGATGCTTTCAGCGTCCGATGATCTTTTTACGTTGTTACCGCCGGTGGAACAAAGCCTTCAAAATATCCCTTCAGCACTGGAGTTTGCGACATTGCTACTGGGAACATTCTCCGGAACTTTTCGGTGGACTCAATACGATCCAGATACGTTGACAGTTACCGAAGATGAACTTTATGCGTATTCGGTCACTATTTGCACGAGGACGCACGCTGAAGATATCCGCCTACGTGAACTCCGTCGTTTATGTTATCCTAATTTACAAGTGGATAGTCCTGTTCCAGAGTTTCATAATAAGAAATACGTAGATTCGAATGACAACAAGTTGGATTCGCCATTAATTAATAACGTCTTTGAGGACCAACAAATCAATTTTAGTTTATCTTGCAATGACACTTTTATTCCATCCTCTTTATGTAGTGGGACTTCAGTGGAGTTGCAGTCCGATGCTAATGTGGTCTGTCATACGTCGGAGTTGGAGAAATGTCAGACTTGCAGTGACAATTCTTTTGCACAAAATTTCGTGGGTGGCTATCGGAACGGCAGCTTCAAAAGAGGAAGATCGTCTAACGAGAACACAGGGCTGCTTTGGACACATTCTTGGAATTTCGCACCCCAAGAATATTTTGATTCTTATTCATCCAACACAAGCTCGACGGATAATTCCATGTTGGAACGGAAAGTTGACCCGGCGAGTGCCGGAACTCATTACGAGTGTGATTATCTGTTTGTGAATGATTTTTTTGATGTTGCTGAGGATCAGGTACTTCGTTGTAATTTTTCTTTTTTGCTTGTTTCACTAAACAGTTTTAAGGTACCCGAACATTGCACTAGTTCAAGAAATGAAAGCGAGTTTTCGAGTTTTTCATCGATGGCTTCGGAATATAATATAAAACGAACTTTGAGTGGCATTAGTTTATCGCAGTATTGGTCGAATGAAGATGACATTCTAACAAGTGTTGAGTTGCCTTGTCTTGATTATTCTATTTGGGATGTGCCCCCTCAAGATTCAGAAGTTACAAGTTTGCCACGAACGACAGAAAATGATATTGCGACGATGTTTCTTAATGACGGAGACTGGATTTTGGGGTCAGATGTTTAGATGAAGCCTTGAAGACCTTTTTAATACGGTGACTTTAGTATTGCTATTATTGACTCTTATTCCAAAAGCTCAATCACTGATATAAACAATAATGCCTTGAGAAAATATCAGAGTTGATTCAAAAATATGGCAATTGCTGTGATATTGTCTTTACTTCCTTTCTCTATCGCTTCGTTCACGAGACGTTTTGTTACCAAATCTCCTTTCGAAACAGTCTTCTTCATTATGTGAGATACTTCTTCCGGACTAAGCACGTCCCATAAACCATCTGTTGCCAAGATAATCCAATCATAACGAATCCAGTCTTTCCTTTCTATTTTTGTCACCTCAGGTTCGCTTATTAAAAACTTCTTCAAATGACGATCTCCAATAGCCCTTGTCAGAGATATTTGACCTTCAATCCTAAAATAAGTTTCATTCGAAATAGTAACAGGAATCACGGAACCCCCCTCGGACTCTATTCGAGTCTTCTCATCTTCACATGACTGTATTGAATGCTGTCTATTCAATACAAAAGGGTCCATAGAACTGCCTCCTAAAACCGCTAAACTATCTCCAACATTTGCAACGTACAGTACGCCATTAGGAGCAAAATATAACACCAACGCTGTACTTCCAGCTGTACAAGATGTATAAGATGCCATAAATTGTTCATCCAATCGCTGGAAAGTGCACTTCAGCGCATCTTCTACAGCAACCCCTTGATCGAGATATACTGAAAGAGTATCTGCGAAATATTGTTTCAAAAACTAGGTAACTAAATAAAAATGCTGGAAAATAAGAGAGAACCTTACTTGGGCACATTTATCGCCGCCGTGACCATCGAAGACTGCCAAAAGATGTTCCTCTGGCAAACGAAATGGACTCAAAATACAATATCTATCTTCCATTCTGTCCTCTCCTCGAAGTCCCGGAATAGCACAAACACCAATAGAAGAATAGGAAAAACGATTTTCTGTAAACTTTGCACTAGACATCAAAACTT
This sequence comes from Galdieria yellowstonensis, assembly GCA_026122205.1. NCBI lineage: Eukaryota > Rhodophyta > Bangiophyceae > Galdieriales > Galdieriaceae > Galdieria > Galdieria yellowstonensis. The sequence continues at coordinate 65,766 of JANCYU010000026.1, read as the reverse complement.
CTTCTGACAACTTGTCTTCTTTTCCCTCGACAAGTTTCTTATCTATCATCTTTCCATTTCCAACTTTCCATTTTATGCTATCAGAACCATCTAAATGCTTCCTAATATCTTCCAAGTCCAACAATATTTCAGATGCACAAGGACGTTCCTCAGGATCCGCTGACCAACAACGCTCTATCAACTTACACAACTCTATAGGAACTTGGGATGATGAAACTAAAACAGGTCGAAGGCCTTCTACAACAATGGCTCTTTTTAGTTTCGACTCATTGAATCTCGTTTCTAATACTGTTTGCACTTGAGGGATTTCCATCTTTCTATCCATATAAGGTATCACACCAGTAAATATCTCATTCATCACAACTCCCAAAGAATAAATATCACAAGCAAAAGTATGTTGTTTGTTCTCTAATATCTCTGGAGCTAAATAAATAAGAGTTCCCACTTGATGTTTCAACCGTCCTGCTGACGGCCGATATTCAGAAGCTAGAGATATCAACTCCACTTTGTCTCTTTCTGTTTCAATTAAAAGATCCAGGTCTGATAAATAAACGTTCCGATGAGCATCGAGTAAGACATTCTCAGACTTTATATCTCGATGAACAAGGTTGTTCGAGTGCAAGTACGCAACTGCTTCCACGAGCTGAATGACAATTTGCAAATCTTCAGCAAAGCCTAACATAACACTTTGTTCGTGGATAAAGTCAAATAAAGTTCCTTGTGGCATAAAGGGAGAGACAGTACAATAGTGAGGTGCCTCATTACAGACAGCAATAAGCGGTAACACGTGAGGATGAGACAGTTGTCCTCTTACGTTGACCTCCCACTCAAACCTCTCCAACGACTCCAACGAACGTATATGAGGCTTCCTTATAGCTACTTCACGGTCGTCTAAATAACCAAGATATACAGTTGCACTGCTTCCTTTTGCCAACTGCTTTGTAAATGTAAGCTCATTTGGCTTTATAAACCGCATGGTTTCTAGAAATACAAAATGCAATTTTGGTTTCATTGCATTCATGTTTTTAAAAAAAAGATATGAAGAGTACTGTCGAAGAGTCGCAAGAATATTTTAAATGTTTGGTTGAATATTCTTGTTCAAAGAGACAAGACTCTTCTCGAATTGAAAACAAACATTTCTTCCTAAAGTTTTTGCATCTGTAGTTTATCGGATATGATACTTTCCTGTATCGTGTTTCGATTATGAACGTGAGAAACTATTTCCATACTTTAACGTTCGCGCAAGTTACAACCGTGTATTCTGTGAAATATTGACGAAAGCCTGTGTGTATGACTATTTTCCTTCTTAGTCTTCGACAGGTTACACAATTTTGTTCGCAATAGAAAGTCAATGACTACAAAGCAAACCGCCTTCATCGAGGGCAAACAAAATGTTGACCTCATCTTTCACAAATACTTCAATCTCGCTACCACGAAAATTCCATCTTTTCTGTTTTGTCCTTCGCATTTCTTATATTTCTCTCGTCCGAGTGAGTCATGGGCTTTGTGACGAGTTTTTTTCAAAATGATACGAAAGGCTCTTTATCACTAAAAGTTACAAAATGTGTTTTGCTAGACAAGTCCTTTATTCTTGTAGGACGCACGAAGAAAACTGTCACTAGACGAAAGTACACACGTAGTTTGAAGGGTTTACACAGTGAAACCCTAAGATGTCAAAGCAACGAAAAGATCCCTGGAAAGTCTATTTCAGAAACGACTTTTGAGCAGTTTTCAGCGTTGTCAAAGGAAGGAAATCTGGTTCCCGTCTTTGCTAGATTATTCTCCGATCATTTGACTCCTGTTAGTGCGTTTCGTTGCTTTGTAAGTGAAGAAGAAACACAGATTCCTTGTTTTCTATTGGAGTCTGTTACAGGTGGTGAAAATGTTGGTCGATTTTCGTTTTTAGGGCTTCAGCCCAGATTTCTGTTCCTGGCAAAGCAACAAGAAATACGTTATATAGAATATTCGAACACACTTGAAAGGACCATTGTTAATGAAAAACGGTATAGTGCGATAGACCCAACTTTGGAGTTGAGAAAGATTGCGCAAAGTATATCAGCAGCTTCCGACAGACAACTTCCTTTAGAAGGTGCTTTGAGTGGTGGTTGGGTCGGCTACTTTTCATATGATACGATGAGATATACTTGTCCGCAAAAACTTTCTTTTTCTTATGCCCCTAAAGATGATAGAAATTTGCCGGATATTTGTATGGGACAATATAGAGAAGTTATTGCTTTTGATAACGTGAACAAACTAGTTTATATTGTGGTGTGGGAAGATTGGACGGAGCACAAGAGTTTGAAAGATGCATATGAGAATGCCATATGTAATCTACAACGTATATCAGAGACAATATCAACTGGAACTTTGCGAACTCCACTTTCAAATGCAGTAATGGATATGAACACTAGGCTACATGGACCCAAGACTTCTATTTCTAATATGAGCAAAGAATACTTTTTAGAAAGCATTCATAAGATTCATCAGCATATTTTAGATGGAAATTCATTTCAGACTGTATTCAGTCAACGTTTTAGAAGACAGACAAAAGCACATCCATTTTCTATTTATAGGGCACTTCGTGTCATCAATCCCTCTCCTTATATGATTTATATGCAGTGTCCAAGGTAGGAATAGTTGAAAGGATAGAAATAAGTTTGACAAGATTTTGCTTTAGCTGCATTCTCGTTGCATCTTCACCTGAAATTTTATGTAAAGTCACTCATAGAATGATGATCAATCGACCGCTTGCAGGGACTCGTCATAGAGGAGCAACAGAAGAAGAAGATGCAGAGTTGGAAAGAGAGTTACTTGCAGATGAAAAGGATAGAGCAGAACATGTAATGCTAGTTGACTTGGGACGTAATGATGTAGGGAAAGTGTGCAAGTATGGAACTGTAAAAGTTCCAAAGTTGATGGAAATAGAAAGATATAGTCACGTTATGCATATTAGTAGTACTGTCACTGGAATATTAAGGGATGAATATGCTTCTTGGGATGCCTTGCAGTCAGCACTTCCCGCTGGAACAGTTAGTGGTGCTCCTAAAGTACGGTCTATGCAAATTATTGATTCCTTAGAGCCAACTATGAGAGGTCCTTATGGAGGTGGTATTGGATATATAACTTTTCAAGATAATATGAATATGGCGTTGGCATTGCGTACAATTGTGATTCCTTTTGAGAGCCTTCAAGGTCCCAACGAGGAAGGATTATGGACGATAGATATTCAAGCAGGTGCCGGTATCGTAGCCGACTCAGTTGCTGAACTTGAATATCAAGAGACTGAAAATAAGGCTGCAGCTTTAGAAGTGGCGGTTGATGTTGCTGAAAGATTGTTTCCATCCCATTTAAAACCTGCCTTTTCAAGAAAAGAAATCGTTTTCAACAAGTGAAATAAAAAGATTTGGCGTTTTATCATATTCTTCTTTATGTTTCCTTTGTTACGACAGAAACTATTCTAACTTGAAGGTTGCTTGGACTAGTTTCGAGTAAACTCTAGCCAATATAGTCAACTTGTTTCATTATCGTTGCTGTCCTCCTCAGGTAAATACTTGAAAGAGTGCTTTTCGACATTTGAAAAGCGTTGGTTATATCGATCCACAGCTGAAATAATATCTGCCGCAAATCTATCACCAAAGGATTGCGTTTCTACTTTCAAACCTGGAGCTGCTGTGTTCTTCACCGAATCTTCTTCGTGAGTACAATAATAATACCAGTACTCCGTACTTCTGGGAGTTTGATTTCTATCCAAGCGACTCGTTACTGGCGAAGCTTGGTACACTACTTCTTCCGAACCAAAATCACTATACAGGGCACCAAAATCGAACGCTCTCGCTAACTCTGAAGTAAGCCTTTTGGGAAAACTTTTTGAAGGTACAAAAGAAAATTCCGAGTGAGAGTATACATCTCCTGTCCCATATTCTTTAGACTGGGTAAAGCACTTATTCTCAGGTGTTTTTAGGGAAGTTTCTCGTTGCTGCTCATCAAGGTTTTCCAAGAATATTCTTTCTACACCCTCAAGCGTTGTTGCTTCGTATCGACTTCTCGGAAAGAACAGTTTCCAAGAGTTGGCCCTCTCCACAGAGGAAGTGTCTGAGGGGCTGCAAGAGTTCTGATAGCTCAATGACTTGAAGTGACCTTCAGCTAACTCGACGCCTTTTCTTGGAGGCTTCTTACCACCAGTATGTATACCTCTCTTGACAAGCAGCATACTGCGGATATTCCGACACGCGTAGGTCATGACTACAAAATCGACAACTACGGAAATTGTAATTTGTCAAAAGTACGTCGGTAACAGCTTTCAGTGTGTTGTTAGCAATTTCAGTGAATGAATATCGACTACTCAACAAATAAGTTAAAAGCTGCCAAATGCTATTCTTTACTATATTTTTTTCACAATCTGAACGACATCCTCATCATGAAGTATATGATCCTTTCCTACTTTCTGTGGATTGAACTTGACACTACTTCCCCAAACGAGGGCATACTTAAACTCCTTCATAATACTTTTGTGCAACTTATTACAAAATGCTTCAACTGTGCAATGTTTCCTATCATTGCGTAAAATGACAGGAGCTTCAAAGTCGGCAGGTTCACCTTTTGGTTTAGTATACACTCGAATCAAGTTGAGTTTCTCCCACATCATTTCAAGTAGGCCATCCAAGTTCCATTCCAAGTCTCCAGATACAAGAATTGAATTTGGTAATTGTGCCCACAAATCCAACTCTTCTTCAGAAATGCAATCCACCTTGTTAATAACGTAAATAGCAGGTATATACTTTCGATTGCCTTCTATAACATCGATTAGGTCATCAGCTGTTGCGTCCTCTCTCAAGGAAATATCCTTTCAAGGAATTACAAAAGTTGGAAGATTATAAAGAAACAAACGTACTGCATTGTGAACTCGATATTCAGCACAAATTGCTTTAACCGTTTCAATATCCAAGTTTGTGTTCTGTACGGCAGAAGTGAGACTGATGCCCCCCTTGTCTCGTTTCCTAAAAGTTATTTGTGGTGGTCTCTTGTTAAGACGAATACCAAATCCTTCTAATTCGTGTTCAATTAAATTCTTCACTGTTGCTGGCTTTGTAGCATCCAAGACAATAAGAATCAAACCACAGGATCTTGCTACTGCAATAACTTGTCTTCCTCTTCCCTTTCCATCCTTTGCTCCTTCTATAATTCCGGGTAAATCAAGTAGCTGAAGTTTGGCGCCCTTGTGATAAATTACTCCAGGGATACAAGTTAGTGTGGTGAATTCATATGCAGCAACCTCTGATTCTGTGTTTGTCAACTTGTTCAGCAACGTAGACTTTCCCACAGAAGGAAACCCTAACAAAATAAAGCGACGAAATATAAGGAAATTCATAATACTTACCTACAAGACCTATTCTAGCATCACCGGTTTTCGTGACATCGAATCCTTCGCCTCCACCGCCACCACCCTACCTCCGCATATGCAAGTGGTAGCTAGTACGCACAAGACAAACTTACCTTGGGTGGCGCCAACAACTCTCGACGAAGCTTTGCTAGCTTGGCTTTCAAGAGCCCCTGAAAGAAAGAAAAACTTTAGTACTAGAGTCACGTCCTCAAGAATTTTGTACAAACCAAGTGGCCCATAGTTGCCTTGTTCTTCTGTGTTCTAGCAATTTCTGCTTCTACTTCTTCGACTATTTGCAATTATAACTCAGTATAAATGTAAAGATGGGTTCTAAACGGTTCTTACTTTTTGCTAAAACAGTCGACATGCTTCAATCGGCGTCAACAATAATTATTCCCATTCCATTCAATTTATGTTCGGACTCAAGATACCCCTCGCTAAAGCAATAAACAAGGATAGTATGCAAAGTGATATGTATAGCAAAAATCATGCGAGAACAGACTCTTTGTTTTGATGTACACTAGATGAATACTCTTGCTACTTATCACAGAATTTGCGCAATGTCCGGGCTACTACCAAACTTTTTCTCGCCACTGCTAAATTTGCTAATGATTGTCAAGTTGGTGAAACTTTCTTAGTTTCCTTGCACTCTCTTACTTCAAATTTATTTTTAGTCCAGCTTTTCAGCACCAACGTACTACCTACAAATGTCTTAAACGTCCTCAACGCCGTCGTGTAGAGCAAGTGAGTATGAGAAATTGGATGATGATATTAGTTGAACGAGAAATGGAAGCACTTGCCTTTATCTAAAACTCCAATGTATTACAAGTTCTTTAACAAGTTCAGGCTCTTCTATCAGTATTTCAGTGCAATTTATTCGGTTATCCTTCTTGGGGAGCAGTGCAGATGCAGCTGCAACGGAATGCATTTGTGTAATCCACAAGAAATAATTTTTGGAGTTACTGATGACGAGGCTTCCAAACATTTTTAAAAATTGGAGATTGGAACCGTCTGTTGTCTGAAGCCACTTCAAAGTGAACCCTAGTCACTTTAAAGGCTGTCCGATGCATAATTTCAAAACGGAAACATGTCGTTTCGTTCCATGTTGTGAACCAAACTAGTAACTGAAGTGTTGTCCAAGAAACCTTCAACCAACAGTGGAAACCGATGAGTTAACTATATTTTTCTAACAAGAATGTGGGACCAATAGGGCGCCGAATTGACGAGAACAGAGACTGTTAGTTAGTTACACGTAAGCAGTCATCTTTGTTAGTGCGGTTATCCTTGAGGACGTCGACAAACTGTAATTCTGTACCTTGTCTTCTCTTGAAGGGTTCGCTGTCAGAGGCTTGGCCTGTAGAACGCTAAGTAGAAGTCCCTTATGGGCTCGAGTTCCAACCCAGCAGTCGATCGTTCTGATGCCTTGAGTAGCAGCTGACGCTATCCACAGGCAAGTCGCCTTTGTAGTGTGCGTCAAATCTTGCGGCGTCCTGACATTTTTTCAGTGGAGAATAGTAAGAATCATTGCAGCTTATTATAACGTTCTCCTCTTCATACATTGTTTAGAGAAAAGCTGGAAGACCGACTCTTCTGTAATCGTGGCGTTGGAGAAACTTAGATTTCTGAGATGGATATGGGAAATCCCTATTAATGTCAGAGAAACAGTGCAGCAGTTCACATATAGATAATGCGGAATTTTGAAAAACCTGATATATTATGAACGAGAATTTTTATGGATGACTCATGGGTAGAATCAGTTGTGTATAGCTGCGATAAAAAACTATATTTTGCAGTATGACTGGCATTCACTCAATAGAAAACTTTCTCATCAGAAATACCAGGCATTGACTAATAGTTACCATGGTAGCTAGGCTTGTCCCGTGCTGACCGTTATTTTGTCATAAAACCGAAAGTTTCTAGTTTTTCGAATTATTTAAAGGATACTGATATTTCTATACTTTCATACAGATGTTGCCTCCATTCATATTTGCCAGTGATGCATTGCGTAGACTGATCTTCGTCTCGTGGCTCTGTTACAACTCATCAGTTAAATTCCTCTGTAGAAACGACTTCATTTCCCGATACTCTACACTCGCTTGCCTCAACATCTACTTTCGGAAAGTTTTTACGACGCTGATATCGTAAAATACATTCTACTCGAGGAGTCAATACAATTTCATTTCTACCATTAGTTTTGTCATACGCAATCGGTGTATACCAAGTTTGGTATTGATGATAATAACAAGTGTCACCGAAGTGCCACTAATGTTCGATACTGCCTTTCTGATCAACTGAAGATGTTTTCGGAAAACTATTTAGCTTAGAACCAGTTGCAACTGCAAGCATTACAGAAGATTGAATCTCGAACGCTGAGACTTCACAGTTCTAGCTGGTCGCATAAAAAGTGAATGCGCCAAATTCATCTCAGTATCGAGTGCTAAACAGTCGATTGGAATACCGCGATATACCTGTTCTCTTTGCGTTTGGCATGGTGCCAGTCAAATTTATGGCGAACAAACTGGTCATAAAAACCCCTAATTCTGTCATATCAGGAGGAACAATGCTGTCGATGGAATGCTCACACAACACAATGACGTAAAGGGCAGAAAAATTTGAGCGTGAATTCAAAATTTTTCAGCCCTGTTCCTTGCCGGCTCGAAGAAACCATTCGACTCCCCGTAGTTTATTTGCATTTGCTTTTTTTCAACTGGCAACAGACGTTCTTCAAGTAGCGTAAGATTTGAAGTTTTGAAACTTGTGACACTGAATTGGGCAGTTTCCCAAGATGCAATCTAAATTTGTCTTCTTTTGTAAGGACAGAATGAAGAGCAATGGTTCGCATGTTCAAGAGAGCTGGATTTTGCATAAAAGAACACAAAATTAAAATTTTGGCCGAAATTCATACTGTAAGACTACTTCACTTCTTCCGGATTGAAGCACTTGGTATTCTGCAATGATACAAGCGGACCAGGGACGTTTTCCCTTTAATCTGGAATTGACGACGAATTGTTGGCTCTGTTGTTTCGGTTTTACTTTATGTCGTGGTTACGAAAGAGCCCAAAGACTTATTATCTACTTCTACTGATCGTTTGTTCTTTTCTCTTTCTTCGATACAACTCACTAGTAACTAAAAAAGAGTCCTTTCAACCTAGAAGCAGAGATGAGACACATTCTATTGCCGTTTTTGATTCTCTTAATGACTCGTTCTATGAATATTTTGAAAACTTCCATTTAAAGTATGATATATCGAAGGGACGACACAACCAAAGGCAACTCTCTTTATATCATTCGGGAAAGAACGGAGAAAATCCTATACCCATAGTTTTGCTAGTTGGTGACCGTGTTCAGTACATACAAACAACTTTGGAGAAGCTTTCTGAAGCTGAAGGGATCCAAGACGCGCCTATATTTATTTCACGGACGTCGACGAACCAGAGTGTAACAGAGTTGTGCAATCACTTTAGTCTCTCCCACGTAAGCGCAGTGTTAATTCTTTATTATGTAGTTCTTTTGAAAACCTATAGTCGAAAATTGTTTTGTTCTTCCCTTTTGATTTTGAAGAGTCTATACATCCTCACTTTCGCTTGAAGGTCCACTGGCTGTAAGTGGTTTACTAACTTTCGCTTTCTCTTAGGATATTTTCTAGGTGGATTCTATATCACTTGTTCGAGTCTCTGAAGTCACATGCTTGCTTTAGTCATATTCTCGTATTGGAGGATGACTTGATAGTCTCCCCTGACTTCTACACAACTGGGTTGTCATTAATAGAAATTTGCAGAAAGTTGCAAAAGAAGGGCATTCCTATTTATGATGTGAATCTTTATAATGGGTATTTAGTTCATTTTATTTTTTATTACTTTAACAATCATCAGTCGTAGTATAAATCCGACTTGCAGCTTAAATGCAGTGGAGATATCCCCACATTTCGGGTCTCTTGGCTATTTAATATCTAGAGAGACCTTTGAAGAGGTCTGGAATCACTTGGACATTTTTATGAGCTGTAATGATGGTTGGGATTATTCTGTCAGACTTTTTCGAGTGGTACATGCAACCTTTTCATTCTTTAATTTGATTGAAAACCTTCCAGCTAGGTATGATTCCGCGTTACAATTTACAGCCCTGCATTTCACGTACACGTCATATTGGAGAGTTTGGCATGCATGAGGTAAGATCTTCATCTATAAGCCTTATTCGGTGAAATATTTTTGTCAGAATCCTTTACATTATAAGGAATTAAATTATGCCGCGGTGAAGATATCCAACGGTTCAAAGGTCAACTGGAAGGAGTTCGAGCTGTTGAAATATGATACGAGAGATGAAGAGCTTGTTTACTCCACATGTTACGATCCGCAAAATTTTAGCGGTATAACGGGACCTTTTATTTCTCAAAAGTTAGATCCTTCTCTTATCTGTTAATGTATTTCTAGCGAATCCACTGTGTTATTTTCCAAATGAAGGGTTTTTTGTATGTCGCGTCCATGTGACAATGTGGGTACCTTGCATTTTGATGATTTTGGAGCTTTCAAACATCTGCAGAGTCAACTGTGTACTACCAGATGATGGGAACCATGAAATGTGTTTCTCGTGACGAGTCATTCTTATGAATCCAAACTGTTTGAGGGAAGGAACGAAAAACTGCTGTCGGCACGCACGTCAATGGCAAGAGATAAGTAGAAAACTTTCGAAACGCCAATTAAAAGCTCCGTTCAAGTTGCATATCTGAAAGCAGACATTTAAGCACAGTCACAACGACACAACAATAGTACAGAAGACAGCGCGAATTATGTCTATCATAGTACTCTAAGTTACAAACCACAAATTGCTTTTGGGAGAGGGCTCTTTAAAAATTTCAAATTACTTCATGTTCCACTGCTTGAAAACGTTCTAAGCGCCGCGCCTCCTACAAAGTTACAATGAAGAAGCTGTGTTTAATTCCAAGCATTTTTTATTTCCAAATAATTTGCCTGTGCGCTATAATATTTCTCTACTCTTTTCACCTCACAATACCGCAAAGTTGCTCGAATGGCGATGCTGTGCTCCTCTTCTGCCGGTAATGGGTAATGTAAGCTTCCGAGTTTTGCATTCCGAGGAAGATCGGGTTTTACAAGAAAGTGGCGATTTTGTTTGTTTCTAAAACTTTCGTTAGAACAGCTTCGCAAGTAGATCCAAGTAGATTCAAGGAACATGTTGGAAAATACCTATGCTAGCTCAACGCTTAATGCTTCTCTGGCATTCACGCTTGGCTCTGGCTGGATTAGCTTCCACAAGATTTGAAAAGGGGACTTGAAGGATCACATAAAGTACTTTGAAGGGAAACCTTCGTCTGTTCAACTGTATATTTGTGATCAGCTAAGGTTTGGGTTACAGTAACTGTTGAACTTTGCGAAAAAGACATGAACGCTAAGTTATTCTCAGTACATAATAGCTGTTTTCCTTTCGAGGCCTATTCGCTCAGTGTTAATTATTCAAAAGCAGGAAGCCAGCAGCCATTCATTGCAACGATTTTTGCAAGACCACAGAGTTAGCAGTTTCCGTAACGCATATAGCCGAATAAATGGACTTCAACAGTTGCAACAACGCGAGCGAACTTGCAGCTACCTTTTTCTGCCAAATGAGATAGTGCCACGTCAACTTCCATTTTCTTATCGTTACTGGCGTCTCCACTATCTCTACAGAATTAGTTTCAACTGCAAATTTACTATTCAAAAAGATGAGAATAATCTTCATGACCAACCGGAACCAGCCCTGAGAAAACTCTTTAACGAAGCAAATAAACAATGTTGCTTCAACAGACATACAAGGAAAGCAACAATTTTGCCAGAGCAAACTCGTACTGCCTTTCACTCAAAAAAAGAAACAGAGCACCACTTATCACAGAGTTTCCTTTCCTTTCCTTGCCTCAAGGCTTTGATTTCCGCCGTGAAAAGAGAAGAAAAGTACTACTACGTTTCAGATGCATATATGTCGCATTCAGACGAACGAAAACTTTGCACTCATATGTTTTCCTTCAACTGCACCCACGCAAACGAGTGACAGTAGAAAGGTTATTGTTTGCGACAGACGAATATACAACACTACAAACTCAACATTTTTTTCCTTTCGAGCAGTCCAGTCACAATTCACTGCTAGCTTATGAAAACTCTTCTTGCGGTCTCCACACAGTTTCTCCAGGTGACGTAGGAAGATAAAAATCAAAAGTTCTCAGGAAAAGTGCACCTCATCTGTCGTGAAAACTGACAGCTAATTGTATTAACGCAGTCTGGGAAGCTTGAAAGCCTCTTCCCGAGAGCAAGATTGACGAAATCTTGCGTGAAAAATAACACCCGAAAATAAAGGCTACGGCGTTGTTCTTTATTTTCGAGATACCTGCAACATGATAGAATAACTCAACCTAATTGCATGTAATTTACCGGAAATGATTCTTCACATAAAAGCGAGCAACACTATTTTACTTCAGTACTTCAGTACACGTATGAACAACGAGCCATCCGACCTAGAGACGTCATCTTAAATGCAAGTGCTAGCTGTCAGTTTGACACAAGTCTACTGCATGACACACATACGTACCTAAAAACTTATATGAGCAATTCAATATGTTGGAGAAAAGGCGAGTTTAAAGTAGACTCAACTGGCTTCTGTCTTCTTAACCTTAGAATTGAAGGAGAGGACTCGGTAAACATCCAACGAAAGCTCCAAATCCAACGAATTTTGTGAGCCTGCAGATCTATTATCACTGAGACGCAATAGCAAGTGCTCCGAAAAGGCTACACCGAAGTATAGACTCTGCATGGTCAAGTCGTCTAGTTGGCAAGAGGTTAATGTTATGTCTTACTTGCAGCAACAACAATGGTTTGCCCAGTTTGAACTTCAGAGCTAAAGAAAGAACGAATATTATGAGCGTTTCTTACAATAGAACAACTTGAGGAGGTTTTGCCGCAGAACTAGAATTTTTTCCAGTTGGAACAGGCAGAAAACTCAGGCTTAACTAATCTCTCGCTGTCAAGCAAGATAGTAAGATGATATGTGTTTGCTCCGATAATTTTCTTGTAAGATGAGCATAGAAGCCATTTTTATTTGAAGTTAGCGCATAAGTTCTTTTGATCCAACGAACACGGCTATAACGTTCGAGTGCACCATGCGAACGACGTAATTATCTTCTGGCATCTATGAAGTGCAAAAAATCGACTTGCAAACTCAAAGAGTTTAAAAGTATGACAACGCGACAGCTTCAGAAAAATTGAACATCCCAAACAACATCGAACACATTCTTTGCCGCTCCTTAAAGCAAGGTTGGTGGCTGTACACACACGCGTAAACTCAGCTTGAAGTGTTTCTTGGACAAGAAAAAGCCCCAAAGAGTCATCATACGTTTCAAACCGAAATGCCATGAAGAACCTTCGATAAAAGAACCTATGAATTCCTAATAGGGGAGGGATTGGCATTACATATTATCCTTCAAATATGGCCATAGAAAGGTTGCTACGTGTCCGTGACACTAAATTCATAAGAAACTTTGAACATCTTCATTTCAAACTGTCTCTCGTTCACTCGCAATTACGTTGATAGGCAGCAAAGGCAACGTATGTAAAGGATTCGAAACTACTCTGGTACTAGAGTCAAAGTTGCAACAAGTACTTGTTTGAAAAAATGTGACATATGAAATGACTATCCCCTTCTAGTCGATTCTAATAGAATATAGCTTTTCGAGGTAGTGCAAGTGTTTAAAAGCAATTTTTCCGCGTACGCTATGGTTTCCTAGCAAACTGATGAATGACTGTTGGTAAATAGCACGCTGAGAAGTACAAGTATCATTTTTATAAATTTCAAACGTTTGAAGGGACAGTTGGAGAACATCATACCCTTGAAAAGTGCCAGTCCAGTGGTAACGCATGTAATGATCACATATAGGATTTGAACAGTGTACACGGAAAATATCAAATAAAAGGAGACCTTGGTTGCAACTGATTTGTATGCATAGTGGCTCTAGCGCAATATATACCAGCATATAAATCATATGTTTGGTCTTCCAGCCAAGAGTTCAAAAAATATTTTGTTGTCCAGAGGAAACTTGACACACGGTAGTGAAAAGTTTGAGAAATGGTTAGTGAGAGTAGTTAGTACCTTTTACAAGCTAAATAGCTTATCGCGTCGTCGGAAGGTTGCAGAACCTCTTAATCCTAAAACTTTAATTTGAAAGAAAAGATTTACTGCAGAAACTCCGCTTCTTCAGGTTCAGAATGTGGTGGTATCTGATATTGTTGAATCACAGTATATTTGTCCTGTCGGGCTTTGCTGTTTATGATCGTCGCTGGGCTGGTTATAGGAGAAGTTGCTCGTATGAAACTGCTTTATCAAATGAGACGTGTCACAATTTGAAAAATTTCTGTTACGCCACCTTACTGGGGTGCTTTATATCCCACGCAACTCATATAACGCTATCGACGATTCCACTTTGACTTATTCCACGTCTGGTGACATCAAGGACATACTTATCATTATCATGGGGAGTTGGATAGGAATCGGAAGCTCCAACCGTGGGAAACAAATGGAGAATTATTCTTCAGTGTTTTTTGTGGGTTTGTTTATGCATATGGCAAGTGAAATGAAAGTAGGAGACAAAATACGAAAACGGGAAAGACACCAACGTCATTATCAGATATTCAATGGAAACAGAACAGTTACAGTCTTGAAATGACTAGAATGGCTCTGATCGAAGTGCTCCATTATTTATAAAATGGATGAATACGTTGTGTTATTTCTTCTCCATTCCAGTTTTTATAAGTAGCATTCTCAGCAACGATGGGATCGTTTGTGAATTAATGAACGCATTATTCGATACTAGCAATCGGTGTCCTTTCAAAAACAGAATTTATCAGGAATTTTCTTGCGTAAGTGTCATCTAAAAGTTCTTTAAAAAAAAGGTCATTATGGTTTAAAAAGCGGATTCATAGCACAATCCATAATCACGCGATTTTACTTTTGTAATGCTGTTTAAGAATTGTCCGTGAAACAACGCTCAATGACTTCGTAACTCCATGCAACTATGAAAGCAATCACCAAAAGAAAAGGTTGCAAAACGTGTCCCAAGGTTCAAGTAAATACAGTACTGGGCCAGTAGGGTTCTGATTCTACAAGTATAAACATCGTTTTAAACTCTAACACACACACACACACACACACACACACACACACACACACACACACACACACACTCTCTCTCTCTCTCTCTCTCTCTCTCTCTCTCTCTCTCTCTCTCTCTCTCTCTCTCTCTTTCTCTCAAATATTTCATTCCACTTAGCTTTGCTATAGGTTCGTCGCTTTCTATTTTGTCTCCTTTGTTTCTTCTAAAAACTTCGTTGAACTCTGGCGAATTTCTGAAGCAACGTGCTGGAATGTGAGAAGAGCTCGCGACGATAGCAACGTTACAAACGGAAGATCAGATAGTTGAAAGAAGACCACTGCAATTAGAGCTGGAAAGAACCTCGCGTTCATGCCCATTACGCAAAGTTCAACAGTTGCTACAGTCTAAACCAAAGCTAAACACAAGCGGTCCTCTTCCTCGAAAATCAAAGAAGGCTTTCCTTGAAAATGCTTCACGTGATCCTTTCAAATCCGATTCTGAAACCTTGCTGGAGCGAACCCAGCAAAAGCCAAGCTTAAATGCTAGTGAGATGGCATCGGTGTCGCCCAACATGTCGCCAAGTATGCATGTTTACTAAGTTACCTTGAAGTACTTCAGGTCCGAACGAACATACGAATGAATAGGAAGGACAATAGCTGTTGTTGACGCCGGTTGAAGCTTGTCGACCGTTTTTGCAAAAGTTAGAACCTTTTGGAATCCTTCATTGTATTTATACGGAAGTATAACTGCAAATAGTCCAAGAAGTAGAAGCAGAAATTGTTAGAACACAGAAGACCAAGGCAACTATAGGCCAGTTGATTTGTAGGAAAGCCATGAGCATCTGCCTCCCGTACTGAAGTTGTTCTTTCGTTCAGGGACTCTTGAAAGCCAAGCTAGCAAAGCATCATCAAGAGTTGTTAGTGCCACCAAAGTTAAGTTTGTCTTTTGCATATTAGCCACCACTTTTGTTTATGCAGGTAGCTTGGTAGCGGTGGAAGCGAAGGATTCTATGTCACGAAAACCGGTGATGCTTGATTAGGTCTTGTAAGTAAATTTTACGAACTTCCGTATTTTTCGTTGCTATATTCTGGTTAGGGTTTCCTTCCACGGGAAAGTCGACGTTACTGCATAAGTTGACAAACACAGAATCGGAAGCTGCTTCATATGCATTTACTACGCTGATTTGCATCCCTGAAGTTATTTCTCACAAGGGTGCCAAGCTTAAGCTTTTTGATCTTCCTAGAATTACAGGAGGTGCAAAGGCGTAAAGTGAAAAGGAAAACAAGCTATTGCAGAAGCAAGGTCACGTGGTTTGACTCTTATCGTCTTGGACGCCACAAGGCCAGCAACAGTGAAATTCTCACATCTTGCCGCGAGACACGCTTCATGTGGCGTCAACAATGGTTTCGATCCAAATTCTTGTCCAGTCTTCCTCTTTAGACGTGAAACAATCCTAGTGCATGCAAGGATTTTAGAGTAAAATGTACAACACAAAAGGTAAGAGAAGAATGTCTACTTATTCTGATGCATCGTATGATGCCTAAAGTATCTGCGAACGTCGTTCACAAAAGGTGCGTAGTGTTCTTGTTGAAACTTCGTTAGTTTTCTTCCTCTCTTTTTCACCAAACTTCCTTCACTCTTTTAATCCATCCTTCCAGTATAACCTTATTTACTATAAATATCCTCATTCGCTCTTTCGCCTCGGATAGAGCGAGTTAGCGGTATAGTTCAAAGGATGATACTAAATGAGATACGCAGTTTAAGTTGCTAAAGGTATGTCACCTAATACAATATAAATTTGGAAGTAGCAAATAGACTTCATGCTCGTCCTTTTTATCGCTTTGCTACTGCAACCAAACAGCTTGAACGTTCCAGGTGCATTTGCAACAGATAGAAATGCGCTGTGAAGGATCCTGACGAAGAAATTCTGACAAGGAATCAACAATTTTTGAAAGGGGCATTGTGATTTTTATTTTAAATTGAAGATTGGAACCGTTTGTTGTCCAAGCCAGAGGCCGCTTCAAAGTGAAACGGACTCGTCGGAAAACCTGTCTGTTCAATTTTAGAACTGATGCATATCGTTTCTTTTCATGCTGGGAACCAAACTAGTAACTGGAGTAATAACTCCAAAATCTTCAACCGATAGTGCAATCCACTGGAGTAGGTTAGCTGAGCAAACTTTTATCAAGCCAGCGTTTACCTATTGTTCGAAAAGATTTCGTTAGCAATAAGTAGCTGAAACGATTCTTACAGACGATGTTAAATAGTATCACGTAACTTCGAAGTCGTAACACTTGAGGACGCCAGTTTGCTGTGTCTCTCTTGGAGCGTTCGCATACAATTTCTCGACCTCTAGAACATTAATTATAGTTCCTTTTCGCAGACTCAAATCTCACCCCAAGTATCCGTTTTGCCAGCATGATTAATTTATAACGCTATCCTCAGGAGAGTTGGCTTTGCTATAGCGTTAAGCCTTCGGCGTCCGGTGTGCTTTCGTATTGGAGTGATAGGAAAATTTTTTAAGTATAACTTTCTCTTCTCAATTCATCGTTCAGAGAAAAATGAAATACTACTTTTGTTGAATCATGGGGTTTTGAGAAACAAGCTATATTTTTATCAGTGGGATTGAGAATGACTATTTGTATACGAGCGACAATGCAGCAGTTCACGTATAAGTGAGCTTTCATTTTTTGAAGATTTTGAACAGCTTGATGTATTGTACCACGATATGCGAACTCGATGACTCTAGTGGAACAATGAGTTGTGATATAAAGCTTATACTTTATAATGTATCGATATTTAATCAAGAACAACTTTTTTGTTACGAAAATCAGGCACACACCAATAGTTCTGGTCGTTCTCGTGAGACTTTTCCAACGCTTTCTTTTTAGTTGTCATGAAGGGAAATGTTTGAAGTGCTGCCGAATAATTTAGAGGATACTGACATTCCGTTACTTTTAGGCAGACATAACCCCAATCATATATGTCACTTATCCATTGTTTAGACTGGTCGTCGTCTTGTATCTCTATTACCGATCCATCGACTAAATGGTTCTGTAGAAATACCTTCATTCCGTGCAATGCTCTATGTTCGCTTCCCTCAATATCCAATTTTGCAAAGGTTATGTGACAAGGGTACTGTATCACCTCATCTATTCGAACAGCCAAAACGCTCTCATCTCCAGCACTGGTGTTATCATACACCACAGGTGTACCGCCAAGGTTATTTTCTGGAAAAGAAAGCCAAGTTTCACGGAAACACCACTGACGTTCGAGGCTGCCCTTCTAATCATATAGAGACGCTGTTCAAAGTCATTCAGTCGAACAGATAAGGCAACTGCGAAAATTACAGAAGATTGGACTTCGAACCCATAGACTTCGCAGTTCTTACAGGCTGCATATAAGGGAAATGAGCCAAAATTCATCCCGACATCGAGTACTAAGCAATCGACTGTAGTATCGTTGACATATTGTTCTTTTTGAACTTTGTGTAGTGCCAGTCAAAAATATGGTGAACGAACTGATCAAAGAAACCCCCGTTTCCAACATGGAAGAAGAAACAAAGCTATCCATGTAAGGCTCATATGCAACAAAGTAGTATGGAGGAACGCTTTTGCTAGTACTTAAAACATAACTTTGCAGCTTGAAGTTGTCGACTTTGTCAAACTCCGGGGAAAGAAGGCTTCTAAAGCTGTATGCCGGAATAGCTTGCTTCTGCACGTAGGGTTTCTTGTCGAAAAATTCTATATTGCCCATAAGGAAGCATAACAGAGCAAAAATAATTTGTAGAGTAAGTAGAACGACAACTTTAAACTTAAAAAACCGGGCCAACATTTGCTGCTTTCAAAACTTTTCCACTCCTCGTCCAATTGAAGGGTCCGCCGCCCGAGGTGTCCACGTGGCATCCAGGGCGACCCGTCCATTTGTAGTCGACAGCGCGTATTTTAAGTAGTTTCGGTTAAGAATTGGAATTTTTTGGTCTTAAAGTGTGAAATTGTAAAAACAAAGCTCTAAATTTTCATCCTTTCATAGAGAAACTACAAAGAAGACGGGCTTCTAATGTGCAAGATAATCGAGCCTTGAGAATATCGGTGACACAAGGCAAAAACTGTCGCAGAAAGTAATTTTCTTCAAGGTTGAGTCACTCAATTTTCTTTATTAAAGAGATATACTCATAGCATTATGAATATTCTTTCTTTGCCTCTCCAAATTAGGCTGATGGATCATTGTTTCTTGCAGTGTTCCCATATCACCCTGTTTCTCAGCGACATTATTGGTAAGAGAGAACCAGGGTACCTCCCTGACTGGATTTTTGAGTAATACCTTGAATTCAGTTCTAAGGAACACAGTAATGTGGCAGCACGGGTTGCCCTCTTCTGTATCTCAGGCCACCTCTAAAAAAACTTATGCATTGTTTTCAAAAGATGTTGAAGACTTAAGTTCTACTGATGTCTTCTTGGCTTCGTGTCTTTCACTCCGCTCGCTGGTAGTTACTCTTTCCACCGAGAATCGGGCTTTGCTGTACTGGGTGGCCATCATACCCAGTAAACAGGAGCGACCTTTCCGAAACTTTTCGAAGCTTATGACAGCATTTATTTTACGGACTTCAAGGAACCAGAAAGTGTTCAAGTTGCGCAATAACTTATGGCTTTTCCCTATAAGTGTAGTGAGGCGATTTAATGGAATTGTTCGTTTGAAAATTCTACTAAGTCAGTTCGAACGCTGCGAATTTGATATTATGAAGGTATTGAATTGTAATAGGATGTCAATAAAACAAGTTCCTGTAACACGTGGCAGGAAACATCTTTCGCAGTGCGCTACAGGCTTCCTTTCCAGAGTTTTCAAAAGGAAATGTGAGTGTAATGCCCCTATCAGAAACAAAAAACTATTCAAAGTCAACGAGACATCCCATAGAAACAAAGGGATCACTTTGGTCAACTCTCCTTAAATGATGACACGTTGATACTTCAACACTCGAAAAGATGACCTCAATGTCATCTCGTCTATCAAACGTCCAATAACTTTGGCTGTATTTGTTTGGTATATTCTGATATCGTATGTCATAATTTTGTGAAATACTTCTCCTGAATTCGTTTGGAATCGTTGGGACTTATCCAAACTGAGTGACACATCCATAGAAAAGCAGACTACACTGGAATTACTGGAACAGGTTGCTTTGAACTGGATATGCAAGAAATTTTGCAGCCAAGGAAGCTGTGCAGATCCTATCCAGCTTTGTCATCTTCTGGACAGCGCCTGTGATAGTGATCCAGTTTTGTAAAGGCCTGGAGAGACTATCCATTCAAACTATAATAACAAAAAGGTGACAACCGGAATGGGCTAATTCGTCTATCTAAACAACTCGTTCAAAAATTGCACAAAGTCTTCCAGATAAATATGAAGAAACAAGAAGGACTGGGACGTTGCAATTTTTGCAAAAACTCGAACCAGATCTGTGTTATTCGTCTCTCCTTCTTGCCTCGAAAATTTCAAACTACCGCCTTGAACAGTTTAGACAAGCTAAAGGGTTCATTGCTCTGTCATTTTCTGGTATCCATTTTTTGCTATCTTGTCTTTGTTTCCATTCTCCTGTCACGTTTTCTTCTGTTTGTGAACTTAAATAAATTTGTGCTTTCCTGAGGTTTCAGGATCACTTCGAAGGAAACACTTAAAGTGACTGATTTTGGAGCTTACGGTAGTTTTCCTGCTGCAGTCTTCTAATATCTTCTTTTCAGTAATTCGATAATACACTTACGGGAACGATCTATTCGAGGTTCTATTGACACTTTTATATTAAGCCATCACAAGGCTATATGCCAAACTGTTATATATGAGGGACTCTCATGGGTCATTTGTGAAAACAACAAACAAAAACAAGGCACCTGGCAAACTTCTTGAAGAATTTTGGACAAAAAGCATGTCAACATATAAAAAACGTTAGTTAAATGGGCCGGGACAATAGGGTAGTTTTACTGGGAAGATTTGGTTGGAAATGTTGATATTCGTCGAATAAGAAGTTTGCAAAAAAATTCGTTATGAATTCGTTGGAGTTCAAGGCTACAACCTTGCCTTTAGCATAGAATATAAAATTCCTTAAATTCACTTAGAAATGCTTTGTCGGTTGTTCTGAATATTGTATAAGGTGTAGCAGAAGGAAGATAGGATTCGCTTGTAATTGTACACCACGCATATGCCCAAGGTTGCTCATGCGAACTGGACCCATGACAATATGAATTGCTTGCTGAATTTTATGTACTGCAGTATAAGCGTACCTAAAATATGGTTTCTTCGGGAACGGAGTTTTCTTGTCCATAATTTTCCCTATACTTTGACTGCTACTTGACTACAACCCCGAATTGATCAGATTTGAAATGTCTACGACGTATGGCTATCTCGAAAGCAAAAATTGAAGTTATGGAAAATAAAGAGAGACAGGCCTTGGAGAAGTGAGCGCGAAATTTCTAAAATTGTAGCACAATGCATGTTCACTGAGCGTTCTACCAAAGCTGACCAACTGCAGAATTCTGCTGTCTAAATGATGAATTTGATAGAGCGGCAATACTTTGCTCTGGAATATGCAGAAATGCAAAAGCAGTACATCTTTTGATAAGAATATGAGCTGAAATTTTATCTACAAACATATTACTTGGGTTTGTGTAAGATGTTTCTTTCATCGATAAACCCAAGCTAAACCATAGCAAAACTTGTTTGGCAGCTTGCAAGTTTAGAAATGCCAAGATTGATGTATCTTCCTTTTATCTATGAAAGCAGTTGTATGGTATTTTTAGGTATTCGAAGTTTTGAACGAACGCTATTGATCACTTGACTCATGCATACAGAAATGTTGAAATATAAAAGCTTCAAACTTTCGTAGTGTTATTATTATTTCGCATTTGATATTGGAGCATATCGGATACAAAAAGATAGCCGAGTCATAAAAAGTAGAGTATGTATGAAGCTTTTGTATTAGCGTCCACTCAGTTGCACTTGAAAAACGATAAAGCAACAAACATCCTTCTCGTCAGACAATATTTCGAGACTTGTGAAATGCCCAGCGTCGTGTTGGTCTCCGTGAAAGAATCTTCACCGACTCCTTTGAGAGTTACAAAAGAGCAAAGCAACTACAGCACTTTTGACGAGCAAACAAATAACTCTTGATATTCGCTTATGCAAGTACTCTTTCGAACTTGAAGAAGCCCAGTTTCTCTATTAGACCTCTTCTTTCAAATTTCATGTTTTAAACGAAGAGATTCTGCAGCCTTCCGAGGAAGGGATAAGCTATTTAGTTTGTGAAAGGTACTAACTACCCCAATAAGCACTTGTCAAACTTTTCATTACCAGGTTTTCAAGTTTCTTCTGGACAACAAAATATTTTTTGAACTCTTGGCTGGAAGACCAAACTTATGATTTAAATGCTTGTATATTATGGCGCTAGAACCACTATACATACAAATAAATTGAGACCGAGGTCTCGTTTAGTTGATATTTTCTGTTTACACTGTTCAAATCCTATATGTGATCGTTACACGCGTTACCACTAGACTAGCACTTTTCAAGTGTATAATATTCTCCAACGATCCCTTCATACATTTGACTTCTATAAAAATGATTCTTGTACTTCTCTGCGTGTTTTTCACCAACTGTCACTCACCATTTTGCTAGGAAACCATAGTGCACGCGAAAAATTGCCTTTTTAAACACTTGCACTGTCTCGAAAAGCCATTTTCTATTAGAATCGAGTAGAAAGGAACTCATTTCATATGTCTCATTTTTCAAACAATTAATTTTGCAACTTCGACTCTGCTATCAGAGTATTTTTGAATTCTTTTCCATATTTTCGCCTTTGCTGCCCATCAACGTGATTTCAAGTCACTACAAGACAGTTTGAACAGAAGATATTGAAAATTTCCGATAAATTTAGAGTGAAGAACTAGTTTGCAACCTTTCTCTGGTCATATTCAAAGGATAATATGCTTTGAGTGCCAACTCGTTCATTATACCTTTGAATAGTAACAGCCGGTATTAGATATTCGTAGGATCTCTACAAAGTGTTTTTCCAGGCTTTTCGATTTGAATCCTTTGGTGACGCTGTAGGACTTTTTGTTGTCCAAAAAACACTTCATGCTGACCTTACTTGTGTATTTAAAGTCACCAATCTCGCTTTTAAGTCTCAGGAAACAGGGTTCGATGTTGTTTGGGATGTTCAAGCGTACTTTTATGAAGCTGTCGCTTTGTCATACTTTTGAATCCTTCGCGTTTCCAAGTCGATTTTTTCAGTCACAAGTATGAAAAGAAAATCATGTTGTGCGCTATGACCCGAATCTGCTTTTTAGCGCTGCAGTAGTTACTCGAGTTTCATAGCTGTATTCGTTGGATCAAGAAAACGTATTGGCTACCTTCGCATAAAAATGGCTTTGCGCTTATTTTACAAAACTTTTTGTAGCAAACACCTATCGTACTACTGTCTTGCTTGATAGCGAGAGATTGGTTAAGCTTGAATTTTCAGCCTGTTCCAACTGGAGAAGCAGTCTCGTTCTGCGGCAAAACCTCGTTTCTCCTATTGTTCTACAATAAGAAAAGCTCATATTCTTCATTATTTCTTTAGCTTTGAAGGTCCAACTCGGCAAATCATTTTCTTGCTGCAAGCACGACGAGATACTAACTTGTTACTATCAGACTTCTTGACCGTGCAGAATCTATTTCGGCGTCACCTTTTGGGAGCACTTGCTATTGCTTCTTTGTAATAATAGATCTGCAGGCCAACAAGACTTGGCGGAGGGCTTGGCGCTTTCGTTGGATGCCTACCGAGTCCTTTTCATCAGTTCAAAAGTTAAAGAAACAGAAGTCAATTGAGTCTGCTTTAAACTCGTCATTTCTCCACTGTATTGCTTTGCTATAATAAAGCTTCCCTTACGTCTTTGTAGCATTGAGTAGAATTGTGTCAAACTCGCAGGCGCTTTTCAAACGTATAGTTTGCAGTTGCATTAACAGGTCTCCTGTGTTGAAGGCTCGTTTCTCATACATATTCTGGAGTGATGAAATAAAGTATGAAGTAAAACAGTGTTGCTCGTTTTTATGTGAAGAGTCATTTCCGGTAAATTACATATAACTCGGTTGAAGTTATTCTATTATGTTCCAGGCATCTTGAAAATAAATAACAACAAACTAGCGTTTATTTTGGGTGGCATTTTCCGCATGACAGTTTGTAAAACTTGCTCTTGGCAAGAGTTTTTCAAGCTTCTCAGACTGCTGCGTTCACACAATTAGCTGTCAGTTCATGACAGATGAGGTTCAATTTTTCCAGAGATACTTTTGATTTTTACCTTTCTACGTCACCTGGAGAAACTGTATATAAACCGCAAGTTGAGTTTTCATAAACTAGCAGTGAATTGTTTCACTGGATTGTTCACAAGGAAAAAATTATTGAGTATGTAGAGCTGTATAATCGTCTGTTGCAAATAATCCTTCCTACTGTCACTCTTTTGCATGCAGTTGGAAGAGACATAGGAGTGCAAAGTTTTCGTTTTCATGAAGCGACATTTATGCATCTTAAATCTAGTCGTACTTCTTTTTCTCTCTTCACGACGGACAGCTCGGCTTCGAACAAGACAAGGAAACTTTTGCCTTTACCGCAATGATGGGCAAAGTATTCCATTTACTTTTTGAGTGAAAGACTAGATGAGACTATTTTGGAAAACCAGTTTCTTTATTGTTTGGTTACTGCGTTAAGAAGCGTTTCGGGTCGGGTTTGTAAGGTTGTGAACAATTTTTGTTATTCGTTGAAATGTCAAGTTTTTAGTGAAAGGTAATACCTGTGGGATACTAGAGATGGCAAGAACGAAAGGAACGTGAAAATTGACGTGGAACTGTCTTGTTTAGCAGAAGAAGGGTACCCACAAACTAGCTTTGGTTGGTTATTGTAGCTGTTAAGGTCCATTCATTTGTCTATGTGCGTTGCGGAAACTACTAACCTTGTCTTGGTGTGTGAAACTGTTGGTTTCCTGACATTGAAAATTAGCGCCGAGTGAATAGGCTTAGAAAGGAGAACTGCTATTATGAGCTAGAATAACTTAGCGCTCTTGCCTGTTTCGCAAAGTTCAACAGTTACTGTAGCCTAAGCCGAAACAAAACACTGGCGATTCTCTTCCTCTGGTTTACAATCAAATAGCCGAATGTTTCTTTTCAAAATACTTTACGTGATCCTTCAAGTCCCATTTTCAAAAACCTGTGGAAGCTATTTCAGCGAGAGACAAGCTTAAATGCTAGAGAAGCATTAAGCGTTGAGATAGCATATTTGTCTTCCAACATATCTATTGAATCTACATGAATCTACCTGCGAAGCTGTTCTAACGACAGTTTAGAGAAGGAAGAATCAAGTCGGAGAAGATTACCAGAAGACGAGTGGTGAAGTCGTCAGCCTCATGGTCTGAAGGAAGTAGGTTCTCAAGTCCTATCTCCGCAAATGGCCACTTTCTTGTTAAATACGATCGTCCTCGGAATATAAAATTAAAAACTTACATCCCCCGCCACCCTCAGAAGAGGAGCATAGCATCGCCATTCCGAGCTACTTTGCGGTATCGTGAGGTAAAATGAGGAGAGTGACATCGTAGCGCACTGGCAAGTTATTTGGAAACAAAAAAAACGAGAATGCTTGGAATTAAATACAGCTTCTTGATCTCGACTTTCAAGGAGGTGCAGAGTTAAGAAATATTCTTCAAGCAATGAAATTAGTGATTTGAAATTGTAAGAAACTTGTCACAAAACCAATTTAAGACTTCCACCTTAACGTGCCATCGGAGAAACAAGTCGCGCGGCCTTCTGTACTATTGTAGTGCCTTGTGACTATGCTTAAATGTCTGTTTTCAGGTACGCAAATTGAACGGAGTTTTTAATTGGCATTTCGAAAGTTTTCTATTTATCTTGCCATTGACACGCATGATATAACTGATAGCTGTTTTCCATCTCTTCCCTCCCCCAAGCAACTTGGGTTCATAAGGATGGATTCTTCATGAGAAGCACATTTCATCGTTCCCGGCCTCTGGAAGTACAGAGTTGACTCTGGAGATACAAAGAAAAAAATGTTCGAAAGTTCCAAAATGATCAAAAGACAAAGTAACCGCATTATGACACGAAAGAAACATACAAGAAACACTTCATTCAGAAACTAACAAAATAGATTTGCTATAACTACTTTAGGAGATAAGAGAAGGGTCTAACTTTTGAGAAATAAAAGGTCCCGTTATACCGCTAAAATTTTGCGGATCGTAACATTTTGAATAAAACTCTTCATCTCTCGTATCATATTTCAACAGCTCGAACTCCTTCCAGTTGACCTTTGAACCGTTGGATATCTTCACCGCGGCATAATTTAATTCTTTATATTGTAAAGGATTCTGACAACAATATTTCACCGAATTAGGCTTGATAGATGAACATCTTACCACATGCATGCCAAACTCTCCAATATGACGTGTACGTGAAATGCAGGGCTGCAAATTATAACGCGGAATCATACCTAGCTGGAAGGTTGTCAATCAAATTAAAGAATGAAAAGATTGCATATACCACTTGAAGAAGTCTGACAGAATGATCCCAACCATCATTACAGCTCATAAAAATGTCCAAATGTTTCCAGATCTCTTCAAAGGTCTCTCTAGATATTAAATAGCCAAGAGAATCGAAATGTGAAACTATCTCGACAGCATTTAAGCTGCAAGTCGGATTTATGCTACCACTGATGATTGTTAAAGTAATAAAAAATAAAATGAACTAAATACCCATTATAAAGATTCACATTATAAATAGGAATGCCCTTCTTTTGCAACTTTCTGCAAATTTCTATTAATGACAACCCAGTTGTGTAGAAGTCAGGGGAGACTATCAAGTCATCTTCGAGTACGAGAATATGACTAAAGCAAGCATGTGACTTCAGAGACTCGAACAAATGGTATAGAATCCACCTAGAAAATATCCTAAAAGAAAGCGAAAGTTAGTAAACCACTTACAGCCAGTGGACCTTCAAGCGAAAGCGAGGATGTATAGACTCTTCAAAATCAAAAGGGAAGAACAAAACAAATTTCGACTATACGTTTTCAAAAGAACTAAATAATAAAGAAGCAACACGGCACTTACGTGGGAGAGACTAAAGCGATTGCACAACTCAGTTACATTCTGGTTCCTCGACGTCCGTGAAATAAATATAGGCGCGTCTTGGATCCCTTCAGCTTCATAAAGCTTCTCCAAAGTTGTTTGTATGTACTGAACACGGTCACCAACTAGCAAAACTATGGGTATAGGATTTTCTCCGTTCTTTCCCGAATGATATAAAGAGAGTTGCCTTTGGTTGTGTCGTCCCTTCGATATATCATACTTTAAATGGAAGTTTTCAAAATATTCATAGAACGAGTTATTAAGAGAATCAAAAACGGCAATAGAATGTGTCTCATCTCTGCTTCTAGGTTGAAAGGACTCTTTTTTAGTTACTAGTGAGTTGTATCGAAGAATGAGAAAAGCAGAAACTATTAGTAGAAGTGGATAATAAGTCTTTGGGCTCTTTCGTAACCACGCCATAAAGTAAAACCGCCGAAAACAACAGAGCTAACAATTTGCCGTCAATTTCAAATTGAAGGGAAAATGTCCCTGATCCGCTATTATCATTGGAGAATGCCAACTGCTTCAACACGGAAGAAGTAGTCTTATAATATTAAGTTCTGCGACAACTTTTACCATGTGTTCTTCTATGCAAAATCCAGTCTTTTGAACATGCGAACCATTACTCTTGACTCTGTCCCTACAAAGAAGACAAAATTAGATTGCATCTTTGGAAACTCACAACTCAGTGTCAGGAACTTCAATACTTCAAATCTCACGCTTCTTGAAGAACATCTGTTGCCAGCGTAAAGTACAAACAAACTAGGAGGGAGGCGGATAGTTTCTTCGATCAAGCAAGGAACGGAGCTGGGAACTTTCGAATTCAGGCGCAAATTTTTCTGCCCTTTACGTAACTGTGTTGTGTGAGCATTCCATTTATATCATTGCTCCTTCTGTTATGCTAGAAACTGGGGGATTCTATGATCGGTTTGCCCACGACATATTCGACTGGCACTACGCACAGTCGAAAAGGGACGGCCATACCAAAGATACTACATTCGATTGCTTAGTTCTGGACTTTGGGATGAATTTCGGCTCATTTGCTTTGTATGCAGCCAGTAGAAACTGCGAAATCTATGGGTTCGAAACTCAGTCTTCTGTAATGTTCGGAGTTGCCTTAGCTGCTCGACTGAATAATTTTGAACAACATTTTCATATGATCAGGAAGGCCGCCTCGAACGTCAGTGGTGTTCCCGTGAATTTGGGTTTTATATCAAAAAATGTTGGTGGTTCATCAGTGGCGTATGACAGTGCAGTGATACAGGTGAAACTGTGTTGACTGTTCGAGTAGACGATGTGGTGCAGTATCCTCGTCACATAAACTTTGCAACAGTGGATGTTGAGGGAAGCGAATATAGAGCATTCCATGACATGAAGCAGTTTCTACAGAGTCACTTGAATGATGGATTAGTAATAGAGCTCCGAGACGACGATCAGTCTAAGCAATGGATAGCTGACATATATGATTGGGGCTACATGTACGTAAAAGTATCGGAATATCAGTATCCTCTAAATTATTCGGCATCACTTCAAACATTTCCTTTTATGGCAACCAAGAAGAAAGCGTTGGAGAACGCTGACAGACTCGACAACTATTGGTGTGTGCCTGATTTTTGTGATAAGAAAGTCGTTCGCGCATAAATATCGGTCGCATTATAAAGTCGAGTTTTATGTTACAACTTTTTGTATGCACCAAAGTCATTAGATTCTCATGTCTTGTTACAATACATCAAGCTGCTCAAAGCCCTCCTAAATGACAGCTCAACGCATCTGAACTGCAACACTTTGCGCTCACATAAACGGGGATTTCTGTCAAATGATAAATTTGAAATGTCGAATCCCGTTTGCGGCAAACGAACTGGGACCTTCTTCAAGTGGTTAGGCTTTAGAGAAAGCAAGACCGCCCACAAGTTGCTCTCAACGCAAATGTTTTCGGCTTTTAAATTATTCTCAATTGCTTTAGGTATTCTTTATTTTTTTCTAAGCGGCAATTCTATGAACACTTCGCAAAACGTGGTTGACATCGTGAAGTGGAACCTGGCGTCCCTATATCACTCAAAAGATTATGCCAGTTTCTCTAAATTTGAAGTATCAGAAGAAACGGAGACTCGTTCGTACTGTCTTTCTCATATCGAAAATCCTGAAATATTTGAAACCAAAGAGCCACCTACGAAAGTTGATATATATATCGGATTGCTTCTTCACTCCAACGAGAAATCGCTGGTAGACAGTTGGATTGCTGAAACTACGAAGCTCTTGGAAAGCCTAACGCAGAAAGGAGAAAATGTATTTTTGAGTATTATAGAAGACGGGTGCGAAAAGAGTGTAAAGGACCAACTGCGACAGTTCTCAAGAAAACTCAAGGAGCTCAACTTTGCTTTTCACATCGTGCTAGGGGAGAAGTTTCTAGGATATCCTCACCGTATTTATACCCTCAGTAGAATACGAAACTGTGTTCTCCGTCCGCTAATTCTTCAGGAAATGTCTGCCACTCACGTTCTCATCTTCAATGATGTGACGTATCAGTTTGAAAGAGTTCTGGATCTTATCGAAGATCGAGCACATTATGATATGAAATGTGGGATTGATTATTTCATCAACAACGAGAAAAGTCTACAGTTGTATGATTTATGGGTTATGCGTGACATGAATGGCGACATTCCAAGAGCAAAATATCCCTTCTTCAACAGTTATGATAATGATCGGTTTGTTAGAAGATTACCTTTTCGAGGATATTGCTGCTGGGGTGGTATTGCCCTGCTAAATGGAAGTCTCTTTCAGGATGGAATTCGTTTTAGAGGCCTTCCGAAGAGACCCTCAAGTGGATACCAAAGCCAAGCAGAATGTCCTCAATCTGAAATCAACTATCTTTGTAACGACATTTGGGAGATGAGAGAGAAAGCAAACATATACGTATATTCATCGCTGTTCTCCGTTTATCGTCCAGAAGATTTGGTACCAGTTTCGAAACATCTAAATAGACTTCAAACTCAAAAGGCAGAAGACATTACAGGAATTTCCCCACCACAACAGAGGCCTAAGAGTATCGTCTGCTGCCCTTGGATAGAAGGAGTTACTAATGTTTCTGGTGCAACAACACTTTGTTTTTCAAACGATCCTATCTACAAGCTCCCTGAAGGTCCCGTTAGAAGCCGATAACATCCAGTTTATATTGAAATAAAACTTCTTAAGAAAAGCAGAGCTACATTCAAATTACATATAAACTCTGCTTCCAGTTGCAAACATTTGGAGCGAAAAAATTTCGGTACAAGGTTATTTCAAGTAGAATCTTCCCGAGGTTAGAGTTCTGAAGACTCGAGTTTTGTTTAGAAGCTACAGTGAATTTTGTAAACATATTTTCAGTATTACACAAATCATTTTAAAACGGTCGTGCCACCCGAGATTGCAAGGGCTCTCAAAACGTCAGTTAATTTTTTTTGCAACGTTTTTTTGATTGCCCTTGTTTTAGATTATCTTTGAACACCTTATACATTAATGCAGCTGTTACAAACTACTGCCGTTGACTCGGTAAAGAATGTTGTCATATTTGCTCCTTATGCAATTGAAATTCACACACACTGTACTCGTACTGGCTTGGAGCACTCCACTAAGCTTTACTCTAGAGCACACAATCATTTTTTTATCAACCTCTAGACCTTCATGGCTTCCTCCACAAAACTTGCCCATAGCCTGATGAAATTGCTAGCTGAAAAGCTTGACGTACTCTCCAATTTTTAGAAACTGAAATAGTTTTCATTTATGACCTGCAGAATATTTCAACAATATCTGTTTCCAAAGAACCTCGATCCCTTAACATACGGAGACAACTAGACAGTACGAAACATTTGGGAACAGTTGATTGACTAAGGCACATATAACCATTACAAAAGTAAGAAAATTTTTGTTTTCGTCCTTTCCAACCAATTAAGCAGAATAGATTCTCGTGTTAGTCTACTTAGGTTACATTGTGATCAGGCTTGTCAATTCAATTCCTTCAGCGAACTGGAGTGGGATGTACTTTAAGTTGGATATCATTCATAGTTTTCTCTTCTGTAAGCAAGTCACAAAAGAGCCACCAAAAAATTTCAGTGTTTTCTCAAATACCTTGCAGGGACATTCGTTCCTCCATTTGAAATCACGCATGATTTTGTTACAGGCGCCGATATAACTGCCATGGAAGCAATATTGTTTTTCATCTTCTTTATTACATCCATTACTTACTATTGCTATTTAATGAGCCATTCAAGCACACTAATATTATCTATTTTAGGTTCCAGTTCTTTTATTGGAAGACTAGTGCTTCAGTTTGCACGACTACCAGCTGAACTGAGAGAGCAGGTTCCTCCTCTTGATAGCTCTTACCGTTCTTTTTCTGCTTCATCTACTGAATCACCCTACTATTCACCTGCATATTCTAGAGACTTTAACTGGACCTCTCCTGTGTTTACTTACGCACGATATGAGAATTTGAACCTCTCGGTTGTCTCCACTTTGACGAAACCTGGTGCTGGAGAGTCTATTTTTTTTATATCTGAGTTTTTGCTTGACACAACTTCTCAAGACCTCCTTCTAACTGCACTTGGAAACGACGTATATTACGTCTATTTCAACGGCGAGTTTATTGCGGGCCAAAGATACCCTATGTATATCAGCGAAACTCTGTCGATATCTTACGGCGGAAAATTTCAACTAGCAGCACAAGTAGTGAGCTCTGGAGTTCATACACCCTTTCTACATGTCAAAATAGTCGGCCAGCGAGATAATATATGCTATCTTCACTCCGCCTCGAACCCGAGTACTTGGAATTGGTATTTGAATGAAGCAAAAGTCGTTCCTGGAATGATCAATATTACTAAGGCTGTGAACACAAGAGAGTTATATGAATTGCCTATCACTGGGGTTAGTTTATTTGATAGTTCCTATCCGCATGAACGATGGCCATTTGCTCAAACGCGAAACTTTTATCATATTTATCCAGGAGAAACTCCAGCGATTGGACTAGAGAACGATACGCAGCCATTTGGAACTTACTTTGTGTTTGCTCAATTTGACGTTGATAGAACAGGAAGCTACAAAGTAACTCTGAAAGCAAACGACGTAGCTTATGTCTACCTTGATTCGAAGAGGTTTCGAACAGTGGCAAAGAATGATACGCTCACATTCTTCACGACTAGGTTGAACTGTGGCACCCACTTTCTTGTAGTTCAGGTCGTGAATAACCGGAAAGCCAACGCCGAGGAGTTGCACAATACTTCAGTTCAGGAAAGAACTGGTTTTCATTGCAATATTATAAGTGAAAACAGCGGATCTTCCGTTTTAAAGTCCACAGAGGGTTACCACTGGCGTATTTTCAGCGATCCTCGAGAATTACCAGGATTCTATGTTTAAGTAGAGCTCGAAGTTTCCCAGTAGCTGCTTCTTGTAGATTTTTGCTACTGTTTTTAACGGTCAAGTGGTTACGCTGCTTACATTTGATATGGAGTCGTTCTGTCAGTTCTCGTTTATTTTGAGGCCCAAGAAGTCATAGCTCGTTTTGAGCATTCTTGTTTGTTTGTGAAATCATCTTCTTGATATGAAGCGTATCATAGCTATTCATTATAACAGTTTCAAAAAGTTAGTCAACCTTGCTTTGAGAGCATTGGTAAAATATAAGTCTGCGTTCCTCAGAAAGTTTCATAGCTGCGGCTCCAATAATTTCTTGCTAAAAGTTTATCGAAAGGAATCTCTTAAGAAAACATCTCTTACCCTTTTCAAATTATAATGTAACCGAACTTCTATATTCAAGCGGTGGAAATTACAGGCTTTCTTTTTCAAAACAAACGACTTGGCAAGCTTCTTTCACTTATTTCTCTTTTCATTGTCTTCTAAACAAGGCAAAAAGAACCTATTCCCGACAGCAAGACTGGAAAGTAGTAGTCTCGGAATATATGCATTGAAAGAACTAGTTGAGGCCTTCAATAATATATGAAAAGGATCAAAGACTGTTTCAGTATTTGTTCCAAATGGTAAGCAAACAAACTTAAATAAGCGCAATACGGTGAAATGTCACTACAGCACGAATCGTTTTCAAAGTTCTACAAAAGAGATCATACTAAAAGCTGAAAGACGCCAACGAGGAGTTGAGTTTCACGTATAGCCCCTGATGACGGAGATAACTTTGGTTCCTACAAATGCACCTTCAACGACAAACGCTTCCAAGGTATAACTGTGAAAAGCTTCGTAGTCTCCGAAGGAAAACTTCGCTATACTGCTCAGCTCGCTTGGTTCACTTCCTGCTATCTGACCGCGCAACTTCTAGAATTTCAGCCAGAAACCGATCCTGTGGTACTCAAGCCACCGAAGAACAAACTGTTTCTTCTATATATATCATTCCTGATATGAAAACAAATTCCGATATAGCAAGAATATTTCCTTTCGGTCGAATCTTCACTATATTTATGAGGTCCTCTGGGACACTTTCCAGTAAGTCCAGCACGAAAGTGCACAAAGAACTCCAAACTCGCATCAAGCCAAGCGCTCCCGTCAAACTTCACCATTAAAACAAGGTCTCTAGCAGTAGAAGTTTGCTCTGAAAACAACAAAATGGTGCCCGCAGTAGGGAAACAAACTGCAACTTGCGAGAGCGCTAGTCGTTTTATACAATTACAACCCAAAGCTTCATACACTGAAAAGGTAAGATTACCTGAGTTGTAGTTTCCCATGTTCATCATAAACCCTAGTCATTCACTAGCCAACGGTGACATTCCTTGAAATGACAGGAAACCTCCGCGCTATACTCGTTACTAATCTGTAGGAAAATCATACTATCGTCTTCCGACTGTAAAGGCATAGAATGAAAAGCATTGCAACTTAGATTTTACAAGAGGACTTGGTACTCCATATCATTTCAGTGATGTGCCTATCAAACGAGTTCTTTGTTTCTATCCTGAGTGTGTGTCTGTCTCAGTAGATACTTGCGTCAAAAATAACTTTTACTGTACGGAAGCCGAAAAACTCATGCTGAGGTCTGATACTTGAATAACAACGTAAGGTCCATACGAATTTGCTATCGGCAAATACATTCCATTTTTGACAAATAAAGGGAATACAATGCCTTGTAAGCATTCACTGAATAGACATATCCAAATACATTATGAAGTACAATAGCGCTATAGCTACGCGCTGGGAAGGACTTTACAGGCTGGTCAATCTTGAACTCGTATAGTCATCCATCTGCTGGTATTTTTTCTATCCATGGCCAATAAGGCCTTGGAACAAGAGAATGTAAACCTGTTGTTCTGCAGCGGATTTCTACGTCCTTTCCCTGTTGTTATGCATCGTTACTCAGCAGACGCTGTCTTTTCTTTTTACGTCGCAATTTTATACACAGCTATCACTATTAGTCACGAAGACACTATAGAAGGAATTTTTGCTATTGTAATTGATGACAGTGCTGTCTCTTTTAAAAGGCAAAAACCTCCTATACAACCTTCGTTCATCGACAAGGTCCGCATGTGCCTGTAATTTACTGCTTCTGATACTTTTGATAGAATCTTTATATTCAACAATGGCAGTACTCAAATACTGGTCGGAATTTCTTTCCTCGTCCTTCGCTGGTCCACTCAGCCTTTTAACGGGTCTTGATGCTGTACCGAGTGTTTGTTATTTTGCCATATAGAGCCACAAATCTTTAAAGTTACATATGCTCTTTGAATATTGAAAAGGCTTGATGGGATCTTTTACTCTTCAAAGTTGAATCTCTTCCTTGTTCCAGAGTACCACAATGGTCGAGCTTGTAATGCGACGCAAATATGGTACTTTCGAATGTATCCAAGCGGTTCTTGTCACAAATAAAACAATAACTATCAGTCTTATGTTTCATGTCGGTTGCAAATTGTCATCCTGGAGTATGATACAGTTCGACAAAGCTGGCCAACTGCAGATTTCTGCTGTCTGCATGATGAATTCAATATATGTGTGGCTGTATTTTGCTCTGAAATTTGTAGAAATGCAAAAGCAGCGCATCTTTTGATAAGAAGATAAGCTGAAATTCTATCTACAAACATATTCCATAGGCTTGTGTAAGATGTTTCTTTCATCGATAAAACCAAGGTGAACCACAGTAAAGCTTGTTCGGCAGCTTGTACGTTTTGAAATGCCAAGAGTGATGTGTCTTCTCTCTGAAAGCAACAATACGGTACTTTTAGATATTCGAAGTTTTGAAGGCTATCGATCACTTGAACCGTGCATATTTGAACCTAACTACAGAAATTTTAAAATATAAGAGCTTCAAACTTTCGTTGTATTATTACTATGTTGCTTTTGATATTGGAGCAATATCGGGTACAAAAGATAGCCGAGTCATAAAAATAGAATTAAGTTCTATGAAGCTCTCGTACTAGCTTCCATCCAGTTGCACTAGCGAAACCATAAAACAACAGGCATTCTTCTCTACAAACAATAACTCGAGACTTGTGAATTGCCTTGCTTCGAGTTGTTTTCCGTGAAAAAATCTTCACCGACTCTTTTTAAGTTACAACAGAGCAAAGTATATAGGAAAGAGCAAACAAACTATTGTGGATATTCGTTTACGCAAACACTCTTTCGTACCTGAAACAAGCCGAGTTTTTCCAATATGCCTTTGTTTTCAAATTAAAAGTTTTAAACGAAGAGATTCTGCAGCCTTCCGACGAAATGATAGGTTTCTTAGTTTGTGAAAGATACTAATAACCCCCATCAACCCTTCCTCAAACTTTCACTACCAGCTTTTAAAGTTTTCCTTTGCACAACAAAATACTTTTTGAACTCTTTACTGGAAGACCAAACATATGATTTATATGCTTGTATATATTGCCGCTACATCCACTATACATACAAATAAGCTGCGACCAAGGTCTCAGTTGGTATTTTCTGTGTACGTTGTTCAAATCCTATATGTGATCGTTACATGCAGTACTGCTGGACTGGCACTTTTCAAGGGTATGATGTTCTTCAACGACCCCTTCAAACATTTGAAATTTATAGAAATGATTCATGGACTTGCGTTCATTTTACAGAGTAGCATTCATCGTTTTGCTAGGAAAAAATTGCTTTTTAGACACATGCACTTCCTCGAAAAGCTATGTTCTATTAGAATCGAGTAGAAAAAAATAGTCGTTTCATATGTCTCATTTTTTCAAACAAGTACTTGTTGCAAGTTCGACTCTACTACCAGAGTATTTTCGAATCCTTTTCCATATTCTCACCTTTGCTGCTCATCAACATAATTGCAAGTCACTGAAAGACAGTTTGAACTGAGGTTGTTCATAATTTCCTATGAATTTAGTATGACGAACTCTTTTGCAGCCTTTCTCTGACCATATTTGAAGGACAATATGCATTGAGTGCCAATTCGTTCACAACACTTTTGAATAGTAACCGCCGGTATTAGGATTTCATAGGATCTCTAACAGAATGTTATTCAAGGCTTTTTGATTTGAATCCTATGATGACTCTGCACGACTTTTGTTGTCCAAGAAACACTTCATGCTGAGTTTACTTGTGTACTTACAGTCATCAATCTCACTTGAGAGAGTGACGGGGAACATCGTCTGATGTTGTTTAGGTTGTTCAAGTATATTTTCATGAAGCTGCCGCGTTGACATATTTTTGAAATCTTCATTTTTCCAATTCGTTTTTGCAAGTCATAGATACGAAAAGATAATTGTGTCGTTAGCTCGGCCCAAAGCTGCTTTTCAGCACATTGGTTGAACTCGAGTTTTATGGCTGTATTCGTTGGATCCAAGGAACTTATAAGCTACCTTTCCATAAAATGGCATCTAGGCTTATTTTACAAAAATTTTTGGAGCAAACACGTATCATCTTATTACCTTGTTTGATAGCGAGAGATTAGTTATGCTTCAGTTTTTCAGCGTGTTCCAACTGGAGAACAGTCTACTTCTGCGGCAGAATCTCGTCTCTCATACTGCTCTACTTCTTTAGCTTTGAAGGTCAAACTGGGCAAATTATTGCTGTTGCTTTAAGCACGACATAGCAGTAACCTCTTGCCAACGAGACGACTTGACCATGCGGCGTCTATATTTCGGTGTCATTGTTTCGAGGCACTTGCTATTGATTCTCTATAATAATAGATCTGTAGGCTCACATAACTCGGTGGACAGTATGGAGCTTTCGTTGGAATCCAGCCGAGTACTTTCCTTCAGTTCTAAAGTTAAAAAGGCAGAAGCCATTTGAGTCGCCTTGAACTCATCATTTCTCCGCTGTATTGAATTGCTAGTATAACTTTAAGGTACTTCTTTGCGACTTTGAGTGGACTTGTGTGAAGCTGACGTCTTGCACTTGCATTGTAAGACGACGTCTCTTAGTTGAATGGCTCGCTTTTCATACGTACACTGAAGTGATAAAGTAAATAGCGTTGCTCGTTTTTATGTGAAGAGTCATTTCTGGTACATTATCTGCAATTAGGTTGGAGTTATTCTATTATTTTGCAGATATCCTGACAACAAAGAATAACGCAGTTGCGTTTAATTTTTGTTGGTATTGTTCAGACAAGATTTCGCAACACATGGTCTTTACAAGAGCGCCCTTCATGCTTCTCAACCTGCTGCCTGGGTACGGTTAGCTATCAGTTCATGATCCACGAGGATCAGTTGCCAGCGATATTTTATTTGCGAGTTTTACCTTTCTATCTCACTTGAAGGAACTGTTGGAAACCGCAAGTTGAGTTTGCATAAACTAGCAGTCAATTGTTTGACTTGGTTGCTTGAAAGGGAAAAAATTATTCTGAGTTTGTAGAGTTGTATAATTGTTTGTTGCAAACCATATTCTTCCTACTGGCACCCGTTTGCATGCAGCAGAAGATGTAAAGTTGTTGGTTGTACAGAAGCGATATATATGGAACTATAAGCTAGTCGGACTTTTCTTCTCTTCTTACGAGGGACAACTCGTCTTTGAACAAGACGAGATAACTTTGCACTTTATCGCATTGATAGGCAAGTGATGCGCCATCTACTTTTTCTGAGTGACAGACAAGAAGAGTTTGCTTTGACAAATTTGTTGCTTTCCATGTACGTTTATTGAAGCAATATTGTTTGTTTGCTACGTTGAAGGGTTTTTTGAGGACTGGTTTCACAAGGTCATGAACATTTTTTCTTAGCCGACGTAGTGAAAGGGAATACCGAAGAGAAAGTGGAAACGCCAGGGACGACAGGAAAATGAAAGCTTAGGTGGTACTAATTTGTTTGGCATAAGAAGGTTACCTACGAATTAGCTTATGATGAGTTGTTGCAGTTGTTGAAGTCCGCTTATTCGGCTACATACGTTACAGAAACTGCTGATTCTGTAGTCTTGCGAAAAAACGTTGCAACGAGTGGCTGTTAGCTTCCTGATTTTGAATAATCAACACAAAGCAAACAGCAGTTACCGTCAAGTGCAAATACGAGAGTTTGAAGTTTGTAGAATCTTTTCGGCGAAAAACTTTTTTTCTAAAATAATCAGAGCCATTGTTTCATTTATTTTGGAATGGAAAGGTTAACAGACATAGCAAACAGTAGTAGCACAGTACTCCAGCACGTTCCACCTTTTCGAGTCCCCTGGAAGTTCTTGCCTTTTAAGAGTGTTGGGGAGAAAGAGTAGAACGCTCACGACGCAATACGAAGCTTAGCTTGTCTCGCACGGTACACAGCCGACAATTACTGGACTGTGGATAGCTGACTCCTTCACCGTTGGACTTTATATTTCGAAACCAAGTAAATTTCAAAAGAGTAGGTGTTGGGAGATGACCTTGCGGCTGAATGGCAAGGGTCAGGATGACTCATATTCAAGCGAGTTGTAAACGCATACAACTGTCCCAACTATTCAGTTCAAGTGTAACGACGATTTTGAATGAAGACTTGCCACAAGTCGACGCCCGAAAAGTATGACAAGTCCATAAAACTGTTGGAAAGGACCGTATTGGAGGTTCGGCGCTTTCCCAACCTTTTCCCGGTTAGTGATACAGTCTTGACTGTGAACCACAGCTAAGGAAGAGTCCTGTTCAATATTGTGACGTAAACACTGATATTACACATTGCCATCCTAACTGTTGTTATTTACTGAAACGGATACCGGTCTCGTTGCTCTAATACAATATTGTGCAGCAACGTTTCCATTCGTTAGTATTATTTGATATCCCTGAAAAACTTCATTTCTCTTGGGTTTCTTCGAGTACCAAGTCGCATTTTTCATCCAAGGTTTCGATCTGGCCGATACTCCTGCTTTTTCGGATCGATGTCTTTCTCAAGTTTTAAGCAATTTTTATGAGTTATTCAACCGTATCTTATGTGGGTCGAGGCGGTGATCGAAGCAGACGCAGATTGACCTCCGAAAAGTAAGTTGCCTTCAATAAGCAAATAGCAATGTTAACTTAAAATCACGTGAAGTATCTCCAAAGCTCTTAGCTTCGAATGCTCCGGATGCAGAGTGAAGTTGAGCGTTTACTCCTACCAGTACACTCTGGAAGCACCACTTTTTGTTCTGTCTCTACTCAAATAGTAGAAAGATATTTCGCAAGAACCTTAGTTTTAGTCCTTAGAAGCGAATACTTCTGACCTAGTTTACCCTCGCGATACTGAGCGGATTTGAACCTCATTCCACATATGCGTTTCTTATTGAAGATGACACAAACTTGTCATTGCATTTAACATATATTTTTAAAGCATCTAGCTAATCTCTTCTGCATCTGCTCTCTGGCCCGTTGCCATCTTGTGTTCATATAGTGTCCACTTGTTGACTTCTGTGTTGGAGGCAGTAGTTGTGTATAGATTGAGAACCTGCTTTCCGTTGCAGCAGTAGCCGAATGAGAGATAGTTATTTTTTTGGAGGCTTTGTTCGGGGTCAATCTCTCATATTTTTGCTCCATTGGAATGTCCTTGTTCGTTGTAGCGCAATTCGAGGTCAAGAAGTTATTGTATCTGTGCACTTTCGATGCAATTTCTCTTTCATCTTGTCATTCGTATAGGTGCATTAGGAATATTTCTGGCATCCTTTGCATTGTTCAGTTAAAGGAAAAATTATAATTTTGAAGAACAAACAGTATTGTAAGACCGCGAATATGTCCACAATGAGACACCTACCATTCCGAACAAGGGTTGTTGCGACTTGTGGCGACGACAGCTAGAAACTAAGATGTACACAGTCGAAATGAACCGAAGAGATATGAACAAAACCACTCCTCGGTTGAAATTTGTTCAAAAAGCAAGTTGGAGTCAGAAAGTTTGGTACATTATTGCGGAGACGCTTTAGAGATAGTTGTCTTTTGTTGGGTCGCTGCATTGTGATACGACTCTAAGTACTCTATGAAGGATTTTAGTTACCAAATCAACTTGGAACCAGTCAACTTTGTACAGTCTCGAAACCTTTGTAAAAATCTCGTAGACGATGGCACTCTTTATCGTTTAGCTAACAAGGCACGTTGTAGTTATAAAATAAGAATGGTCGACAGCTAATTTCTCAACTCATTTGGGTCGTATCAAGCAGCTTAGGTCCATGCAGTCTTCTTTGAACACAGTCGAAACTCGAGTCCACAAACAAAGGCTTTATTTGAAAAATTCGGCAAGTTTGATTATTGCTACTGGTGCCAGTGACACAACATCTTCGTAGTGATGCAAAGGCTTCAATAACTTCCAAATTATTGGAATGAATAAGTTGGCGACCCAGTGACTGGAGAAATATGCATAGCAGGAACAAGAGATTCCATCAACCAGTAGAGTCCCAGATTCCGTGAGGGGAGCATAGACACCCTTACTTATCAACGACTCGACGGAATGAACCGTTGCAAAACCTTCTTGTCTTGTCAGCAACTTGTTTCCTCGTACAATCTGTTTAGATTTGATGACTCCATTGGTTGAAAATACTAAATGATCTCCACTTATTGTCAGTCTACTGCTCATATTTGTAAATTGCACTTGAATATATCTTGCTTCCTGATTTTCGTTCTTGTGCAGCCAACCAATAACCTTGGTAGGTTTTCCATGAGCGTCCAAGATCATTTCTCCCACTTGCAGCTCTGAAATTGGTTTCGAGTGAAACTTGTCGAGATATACTGTAGAGCTTCCAGGAAAACAGCTTACACTGCTGCCACCACCACTATTACTACTCGGCGAACTGTTGTCCTCATGATAGCATTTCCCATGACTGGAACTGCTGGTTGAAATGTAAAGATTTCCTCTTTGGCCGATGGATTGTCGTCTCACACGAGGGGGAATGGGAACGGCCATCCTTGTTGCATCACAGATAAAGGAAATCAACTTATCATTCTCAAACAAGTCACAGAAAATTTCTTTGGCATCTGTACCTATTATATCTAATATATGAAAAACAAAGCTTGTTATGTCGTCCAACGTTGAGCCAACATTAAACCAGTCCAAAAGATTCTCGAATGTTGCATCGGTTTGTTGCACAAACTCTGTAAAGGAGATACCGAACCATTTCAAAATGTCCGAAATATCTGCATCTGTTTGTTGTATGAACTCTTTATAGGTGATACCAAACCATTTCTCAATGTCGGTAATAGTAGCTCCTGCCTGTTGCACAAACTCTTTGACAGAGATACCGAATAAATTGAGAAACTTTGTGATGCCCAAGTTCACTTGCTGAATGATTTGTGGAAGTGTAAGGCCAAATGCTTTTTCCAGATCTTCTATGGAAACGTCAACGTCAGAAACCAAACTTCTCAAGTCATAGCCAAAAATGGAAAGAGTTTGCTTCAAACTTATGCCTGCTTCCTTGACAAATTCAATAAAGTCCATATCAAAAGTCTCAAGTAACTGCTTCAAATGAGCTCCAGTGATGTTAACAAAATCTTCGATTCCTACTCCATAGTAATTCAGCATCTGGTTGAGTGTGGTATCAAATTTTTCAGCAATGGTTTCCCAATCTTCGTCAAAAGCATTCAAAAGATCAGCAAACTGGTATCCATTTTGTTTCAACTGCGATACGAGATCTTCTAGGCTTACACTAAATATATCAGCTACGTCTTTGATGGTAAAAGAGCCAATATCTTGTATTGATGTGCAAACATCGTAGCCAATCGAAGAGCAACCAGAGTTTTGTGGACACACCGCAGACTTTATATTGTCATTATTACAGCTCACTTTTATCTGAGATGATGACGAGCTATTACCAATGGATACCTCATCTGAGCGGCTAAAGTCTATCTTAGCTGATGTTTTAAATAGATTTGCATGATTAGAACAACTTGCTGGATAGAACTGGAAGTATACAGTAACTATAGTGTCACTTTTTCTCCATGCATTGACAATCTCATGAAACGGCTTGTCTATAGCCGTAGATGAACTTTCATATACGCTGAATATGAACAACAGAAAGACTACAAGTGTTTGTACTTTCATACTTGGACCGAGAAAACAGAAAACAATAAATTGCTGTCATAATGATTTCGTACCGTTATTTAAAGGGTTGTCCCAAATAGACACGTCTTGTGATTACGTGTCCCTCTTCGACGCTGTGCTGGCCTGTCTGTCAGCGTCCCATCGACGCTTACTTATTAGTTTACGATAGATTGATGCTGAAATATCTATACTTTTTGTTGAAGTCCAAGTACAGCCACAAAATCAACAGAAATCGATGTAAGAAGTTGCAGTTATACTCCTTACTTGGTCTGAACGAACAACTAATGAAGAACGCCAGTTATCAAGTCCGCAATAGACAACGAGTAATATCAACTTCTTTCAGTGTTCTCGGCAAGTTCACAAATTTCCAAGATAGATGCGTACTGTTTTTGGGTTATAGGTAAAGAACTTTAGATGAAAAAGTAGCAAACATAGAGAAGATTGAAACCTCTTATCCATACAAACGACTGGGAGTCTCCAAGCTTTAAGAAATGCGAGTGTTGTTCCTTGAGAGTTGAAAGATATAACTTTAAAAAGGTATTACCAAAACTAGCAGAGCTTTGTTTATAGATAAGTAGGAACTTGTAGTAAACATCAAGTGACCTGCCGAACTGCATAATAGAGCGTGGTTCTTTCGAGACTCTTGCTTTTGAAATATCTTGTGGCTTACTAGACTGGAAGGAATACTTTGCCTTTGTTTGAGTCGTTTGTTTGAAGAGTAGCTTCAACAGACACCATATCTACTCCTGCCGTCACCAACATCGCTACGTTTCATGTTGAAAGTAAGGCTGTGATGAAAAACGTTCTCAGCCGTTTTGAAAGTTTGCAGCGGAAAGCAGACTCAAAGTTCTTATATTGGCAAATTAACTTTGAATGCTTTGAAGTTGGTGAAGGAAACATCACGACGTCACCGAAAATGTCGTTTTATACGAGTCTATTAAACTTTGAAGCCGAAAGCTCCTGGTTCTAGTGTTGCTACTTGGTATACGTTTGCAGACGTAAGCTTTGTTTTCTTTTCCCCAACTACCGCGTAAGTATTTAGAGGCGGAGCAGTTTCAAGAACCTTTCCTATTCTAAAGAGATCTTCAAGCGGTTTCTCTCAGTGCAACAGTTCAAATAAAGACATGTTTAGTAACAACTAAACAACCCGAAAGTTGTCAGAATCAAGCTCGAGAAGTTTCATGGTTCTTATAACTGAGTTACTGGGTCCAACGACTGAGCCACATATTTCCAGACGGTCAAATAACTCGTGCTCATCACAATATCAACCAGCTAATGCACGCCAAACTTAGTCCTCGTTTATCGACGGTATCCGGGAAAGGTTAAGAAAAATGAACTTGTCATAAGTCTATCAGAAGACAGCGCACACGAGAAGACGACTTTCGCAAGCCCTCGCCAATAAGCACAAGGGAATATAAGGATACTGAACAC
The DNA here is from genome assembly GCA_026122205.1 of Galdieria yellowstonensis. Taxonomy (NCBI): domain Eukaryota; phylum Rhodophyta; class Bangiophyceae; order Galdieriales; family Galdieriaceae; genus Galdieria; species Galdieria yellowstonensis. Next base: position 22,316 of record JANCYU010000026.1, on the reverse strand, counting down.
AATGTTTGTAAAGCCGTCTCGTCTTTTGAAACCAAGTTGGTACTCACGAAAGATACGAAAATGACGCAATGAGCAATATCAGTAGTATCGTAGCAATTTTCTAGTGAAAAAGAAAACAATTGAGCTTGTAGCTTTATGCTTCATCGGGGAAAGGAATTAATAAAGTTGCATTGTAAGATCTGCTTTATTCACACTACTATCTAACAAGCGACTCAAACTCTAGCAACCGTAACAATCAAAATGTTAGAATCCTCTTGCTATCGTTCTGCCGCCAAAATTATTTGACAGAAAGAACAGTCCAAGTTCGCAGGTCTTCTGGAATCGCTATCAGTCTAGCTGCACTACTTTGGTCTAAAAGTCGAATATACTGAGTTGACCAGCAGAATAAGTTTATTTCTAGCTGAACTTCACGGTCGATGAAGACCTTCTAGGTCAATTTTCGACAGACACAGTCTTTGAGTAAAAGTGAAACTGCTAGTTACCGAAGAATAAGGATCTTTTCTTGAGACCTTTTAGTAGTATGCTTTACTTTATTTGCGTTGTTGCTTTTGGTCCGTACGGTGGCAGTGTTCCAGGTGCCTTTAAGAAATGCTTGATTCTAGTGCAGTAATCCGATAACGGAGTATGAAGCTTAGTATGCATATGTTTCCAGACACTGAGTATCTTGAAGTCTTCTGCTTAAGTTGAAACCAAGTTAAGAAACGTCTTTAAGTTTTCCTATTCTTGATTGTTCTTATTAGCCCTACAAGCTGTTTAGAAATTAAGAGAAGCTTAGCTTGAGGGAAAAGCATTCTGATGCGACGGTTCTGAAGCCTTGGCGAAGGAAAGACATCGCCTTCTCCTTACAAGACACTACCTAAATGCAACAGAACTCTGTGCTGTTGTTTCCTGGCTAGGCATTACTAAGAGTTATAGTTAAAAAGTTCTTCAGTTTGGACTACCAGTTTTATTTTTATGTAAAAGAAACATTTTCTTATAGTACTACAGAAGGGAAATATTTAGTCCGTCTTCAATTAGTTATTGACAAGGTAAAGGAGGTTTTGTCTCAAAACTACTAGACGAGTCTTGCGTTATAACTTGTCACCAGCAAGGAGGACTCCTCTAAATGACAGATTTTACTTAATGCAGATTAAGTTTGGATCGAGAGTTCAAGTATAGCGCCATCTTGTAGTGACGCTTCGTTCCTCAAGCTGTTTGAAGAATCCATATTTTCTCCTTTATTTATATCTACGCAGAATTGGTTCTCCGATTAAGTTCCGAATGTTTCTATTTTGACTATATGGAATCCTTCTGCACTTGGATGTCCTGGTGAAAGTAGGAAGAGAATATTCCACTAAAATACGCTTTCAGCACTGAAGATATCAAGCATCCGATGCATATTATATTACTGCTTCAAAGATGCGGCAGCGCAACAGATTTGGACTTTAGTAGCCCTGAAAAGTGGAATTCATTCCTTGTTATATACAGCCGCGTCCAAGTTTGAGTTTTCTTGACAAAAAACATTAAGCATTGCTGATGTTGCTAGAAAACCAATGAAAGCAGAAAAACTTTTTAGCCCTCTTTCATGAGACTATTGAAACAAACCATATTTAATGACGACAAAGAACAAAGCAGAAACACTAACAAAGGCCATTATCACAGAAACTACTTGGAGGTAACGATTCCATTCGAAACGAGACGAAAATGACGACTCCACTGGAGAGTAGACTTCAGTATTTGAATATAACTATCAGTTTGAGGACTGATCAAGTTGCCAGTCAGCGAGTAGTACAATCGGTAAGGAGCGAAAGCGACATGAGCCATATTGTGCGAGGCAAAGTGAGCGTAGCACGAGGCAAGTACTCCATTGACAAGATATGTTCCTTCAGAAGTGAGAGGAGCAAAGGCACCAACTTCGTTCACTTGTCGAATATGAGTAACTTGACTAGGCATGGTATCTGATGTATTGTGAAACAGGAACTTGTCGCCTTTCTTTATGTCTGTAGCAAAGATATGAGTGATGTGTTGATCTGCGTCCATTCTCCCTAAAAGATGATATGGTGATACTTTCAGTTTCCCCAGTTCATGTGTAATCTCCAAATAGCTGACTGCAATATCATCTCGTCTATCCAACCATCCGATGACTTTGGTTGGCTTTGTTTGGTGTGTTTTGGTATCATATGTCATAATTTGCTGACCTATTTGAACGGAACTCATTTGTATTTGCTGGAAATTATCCAAAATGAGTTTTGAGTCTGCGGTAAAACAGTGAACTCCACTAGAGCAAGCCGGCCCTGTTAGTCCAATTTGGACACTTCCAGTAATCACTCCTTTGACTATTTGGACTGAGAGACGAGTAACCTCACTAATCATCTTGGGGATGTCGATGCAGTCGTCTAATGGTACCTTGATGCAGCTGCTGCTAGAATCGCAAAGTTTGAGGTCCATCTTGTGACCGCATCCAGTAATTTGGGCAGTGTATTTCTTGGTAATGGATTCATAATCAGTTATGTTTAACAGTTGTTTTAAGACATCATAGAGTGACAGAGGAGAGCTCAAAATGGAATCAGTAAATGAAACATTGTAGGAATCCGTCGGTGTCCCCTGACAAGTATCACTAGTACTGTAATAACTAACGCCTATTGATATATTTGAACTTCGAGTAACGGATGTAAGAAATGTCTCGCTTTCTGGTTTGAAACTCCTCAGAATATTTTGGCTGCTCTTTCCCTTGTCGTCAACGATATGGTTCTCAGAATGTCTATCATGCAAGGGTACACTAGCTTGAGTAATAGCAACGAGAGAAATTATAGCAAATAGAAAGAGTAAACCTTTGAAGACTTTCATCTTCGATGTTGATGGCACTGAATAATCCAAAAATGATTGTATGTTGAAATATGTTGCGTTCTTTTATAACGTTATGATGATTGCAACGTGTCCATTTTCCCGCTCACATCGAGTGCTGACGTGCCACACCGAATCGCTTCGCTGTCCAAATCACTGTGCCATTCCCGCGCTCTCCAACTGTTCGTTGAGTACTATTGTTAGGATAACTTGATTGTTCTCAAATCAAAGCAGCTTAGAAATATAGATATTACAATATTTTTATGGCAACGACATCTTTAGTTCAATAATGGTTTATCTTCATGAGAGAGAGACAGACAATCTTGCCTCGCTGCGTATCAAAGGAGATTTTACTTGAAAATGTTCGCATTGTTCTTAGGTTCCTCAAAGAACTTCTTTCTGGTAACTGGATTTTCTATCGACCTATAAAATATTAAGAAATGGTGATTATTTTCTGTATGAGTAATTTTGCTAGGAATAGTTGTCATGGTGGCTACCCGACGAGGCATTTCCCAAATTGAGAGGAGTCAACTACTGTGCTACTAGTACTTGTTCTCTCGCTTTATCCTTTTCATTCCACAGTAATGCAGTGACTCTGTATTATCCAGCTCGAGCTTTCATAGAAAAGAATTTATGCACATAAACCTTTCGCTTTTTCTCAGCTGTGTGTGTTGCTTATTCAAAAACAGATAATCTGTGGCCAATCTCTACAAACGCTTTCCACACGATGACAGTATTTGCAGTTTCTGCAACGTATAAAGAAGAAATAAACTTCAACAGTTAAACAACCCAATCAAAGCCAGTTTCTAGGTACCCTCTTTCTGCTACACGAGATAGTGCCACGTCAATTTTCACTTGTCTATTGTTCTAGGCGTCTACAGTATCTCGTCGAAGTTACTTTTCACAACAAGTTTGACATTTCAACGGTTAAGAAAAAATATTCACGACCTTGTGAAATCTAACCATCAGAAAGTACCTCAACGCAGCAAGCAAACAATATTGTTTCAACAGGCATACAAGGAATAGAAACAGGTTTGCCAGAATAGACTCATCTAGTCTTTCCCTCAAAAAGCAAATGGAGCACTTTGCCTTTCACTGCGATAAAGGCCCAAGTTCCCTTGTCTTGTTCAAAGCCGAGCTGTCCGTCGTAAAAAGAGAAGTACGACCAGGTTTTAGTTGAATAAATGTCGCTTCCAGACAAACCAAAACTTTGCATCATATGTCTTCAACTGCGTGCAAACGAGTGAAAATAGGAAGGATATTGTTTGCAACAGACAATTATACAACTCTGCAAACTCCGAATAACTTTTTTCTTTCGAGCGACCCAGCAAAACACTTGACTGCTAGTTTATGCAAACTCAACTTGCGGTTTACATACAGTTTCTGCAGGTGAGACACAGGTAAAAATCAGAATTATTACTGGCAAAACTCAGTTCATTTGTTGTGAACTACTCGCTCCTTGTAGCAGGACAATAGTTAAACGTGAACAACACTGGTAAATACCAAGTACAGCGACTTTTTTTTTGAGGAAGGAGTACCAAACAAATAAGTAAACTCAACGTAATTGTTTGTTATTGCCAAGATACGTGGTGCAAACGAGAACAACTTCAACCAAATTGTATTTGACGTATCAAGCAAAAACGAGCGAAACTATTTACTTCATCAATTCAGTATGTATATGATAAACGCGTCATCAGCATATGAGACACTATCTTGAGGTGCAAGGAAGGTTGTCAAATTTACACGATTCTTCTGAATGTCACACAAACGCACTTTAAAGTTCATATTTGCAAATCAATATATCGGAAAAACGACGAGTTCAAAGCAGAGGCTAATGAGTTCCCTTCCTTCAACTTGAGAACCGATAAAAAAGACTGGCTAGGAATACAACGAAAGCTACAAACTCTCCACCGAGTTTTGTGAGTCTGCAGTCTATCCTTATAGAGAAGCAATAGAAAGTGCTCCGAAAATGTGACACCAAAATATAGACTCTGCATCATCACGTCACCTTGTTGGACGAAGGTTAGCATTCTGTGGTGCCCCAGCACCGAGCCATCGACTTTGATCTTCAAAAACGAACACCGTTCCTTTTTTTTTAGCACAGTAGAGACTGGTCTTACTGACAGAACTGCACTGTTCCAACCTAGGGGAAGAAAAGAGACTCAAGCCTAACTGCTAGCTCTACTCTCTCTCTCTCTATCTCTTCCGAGCACGACAAACAACTAATACAGGTATATTGGACAACTTTCCTGCAAAATAATCATAAAACCCAATTCTATGCGAAGTATTTTCACGAACACGAATAAAGTATAGAACTCGAGAGGATCACTGCAAAGGTGATAAGCAGACTAGAGCCATAACTAACAAGCTAAGCATCCTTTGACTTGTAAAAAAACGACTTTGAAACGCAAAGGATCCCAACTATGACAAAACGACGGCTTCATAAGAAATACACTTAAATATCCAAATCAACTGTAAACCAAGTCTCAACGACTCTCCCTTAAGACATCATGGTTCAGGTAGACTCCAGCATTGAGTGTTTCTTGGACATGAACAAGTCCCACAGTGTCAGTTACTAACAACAAGAGCATTCATCTAGGAAGGGCAAATCGGATAGCTCTAACCGCTCGTGCTTACCAAACTGCGACTCTTTTTGGTGATAGAACCAAAGACTCCGTCAGGTTTTATAGACTGAGTAGTGTCTCTAAACGACTTGCTACTTTCAGAAACCAAGAATATGTCTCACGAGACTGAGGCAATTTCAAGATCTTGCCAGAAGTATCGTAGCTCACTCAGCGAATGTAGAACAAAGTATCGACACCGCATTTTAAAAACACCAGTGGTTGACTGAAAGGGAATGAAAGTCGTATAAATCTTGCTCGAAGAGAAAACTCTTTGTAACGAAAATTATCTATGAGAAGGTACTGAGGATTCTCTAAGCAACGCATGCCAGTAACTAGAGGCCCGCGTCTCGTTGAGTTGCAACGAAAGAACTTTTTGAGCCACCCTAGTCAAAGTCGCAGTACTAGTCAATCTGTTGGCACTCATTCACACCAAGATACCTCACTTCCGCACAGTTGTGGTTTCGACAAGTATGCATATACAGGTTTCAGAACTACGTGTGTAAGCCTAACATCCGGACTGGTGTGTTCCACTCATTCTGATGTATCTTTATAGCAACGTTTCGGAGGTCAACAAGCAGGAATTTGTCCAAATTTGTGTTTATCGTACGACCGAACAACTCAAGAGTACGGTAGCGCTTTCACTGTTCATTAACGATTTCCTCACCTGATCTGTAATTCAAAATACAATGCTATATTGCTGTAACTATGCGTTATAGATTTGATTCTTTCGAAAGTAAAATTCAGCAGTTCAGTGGACAACGACGTATCAAATTGTGAAATTTGTACTATCTGCTCCCTGTCAAAGTAGGCAACTCTAGTGGTACTCAACGTACCAAGATGAAAGCTTGGTTTGATAGTTGAAGGATGTTAAACTACAACAGTCAAACTGCGCAAAAAGATGTCAGAGTTTCTCCATATTAAAAAACTAGTTAGCACGGTTGCAAAGGCTTTCCGATTCAAAGTAACGCTCCTTTCTCAAAATAGTCAGTATTCATAACGACAAAGCAACTTTGATCATTTCAACAAACCACCATGTGAACGCAAGTGGCGACATTGTGTTATATATGAGAGGTTTCTTCAAAACAATAAGCTTGGCTATCGCTCCTAGCAAAAGAACATTTGCCATTCATCGTTGCCGAGTATTCCTCAATTGTACAATTCTTAGCATTGCAGGCAAACTTTATCTTAGGCAAAACTACAAAGCAGCAGCTAGTAAAAATATTCCTTTATGGAAAATCTTTGAAGAAAACATCACGTGGCTAATGCGACAAACTTACGTAGCAAATGAAGTACATGAAAATACTGGGCTGGAGCGCTACTACATGAGCAGTTTACATTTAAAGTCATACCAGGTCACACCTATAAATATCACTTGGCATCAGAGCATTTTGAAACATGTCAAACTGTATAAAGAACCAAATAACGTACTAAGAAACTAAATAGGCAGCAAAAGACTTCGTTGATGCACAGCCATTACGGCGCCTCCCGTTCAATTCTTGCACTATCATAACAGTTTTGCGGTCGGCATGCAGATTTTTTTCAAGTCTCCACATAGACCACTGAAGGCTTCAGGCAGCATTGTTCCATTTGTGCATCAAATCAATACGCCTCATAGCACGTCTTAGCATCCAAGTGCCTGAAGATTATAGGAGTGATGAGAAAAAAAAGGTTCAACGGAACAGGATCAATCGATTGAGCTCTGGATGAGGCACCTCTTTACTATGTAATCCTTTTCGGAATCATGAAAATAATATTTTGCTATTCTTGGCGACATTCAAAGACAAGCTTCATATTAAGTTAAGATGACTCTCTTATACATAACCAAAGCATTACATAGCAGCAAGAAAAGTTGTCAAATATTCCCTTTAAGGAGCAACCAGCAACTACTGTTCCGGAGGCTATTCCATTCTAAGTTACGGTTCACTTCTCAACGACACCGATATATCTAACTGTAAAGTAACGAGGATAAGTTCCCTAGTTTTCTATCAATTTGTTGGCAACATATTAATATGGAACTACAGTGTCTTGATCAACGGTAATGTTCGTTAGCAGGCACAGTTGTAACTCGTCGATCCAAAAAGTGACGTTTAATAAGAAATTCTTCAATCACAAAACGGATGTTATTATAAAACGCTAAAAAGACGACAGGTACCCTCCAGAATGTTTTTCATCCTAGCGACTTTAGACAGAAGGGCGGAAGTCTCTGTTAACAGCTGTTCTTGTTTGTCTGTCATGATTAAATCAACGGCTTCTCGAATTATTCAATAGCCAGCCTATTGCAGTTTAAGATATGACTTTTTCATGACTCGTTGTCTAGGACAATGATACATTAAAAACTCGCTAATAAAAATACCAGCAATCAAAAGACTTTAAGAGAAGAATACAATGAACAGTAAAAACTAAATTATTCGTGTCCTACTACAACTTGTGTGGGAGAAAGTTCCACGACGTTTAGGGCGACAAGGCCATCATGAGATGCACCTCACTAAACAGGTAGATGCCAGAGCATATCACTATTTGAAAGAGTCTACTGAGGTATGAAAGAATGTAAACAATCAGACAGTGAATTTTGACCCCATTCTCCGCATAGTTACGTCATGAGTTCCATAGTAGCCGCTTGCAATCCATCTTTCAGTCAGCTTGGAAAATTACACAGTCAATCCGAGTTTGAAAAGAATACTCTTTGTACCTCTGTACCAACCCTTTACTATGAAGTCTCTGACAACTTTTGTTAATTCCAGGCAACTTGGGCTCAAATGAAATATGAGGTGTATATGAGAGAGCAATTTTCCCTTCTCAGAATGAGGACTCTTCGACATATTAATACTCTCACAATTTGTCAAGGTTCGAGTACAGGGAGATACTTGAATCCCTTCATAGTCGAAGTTATCCTCCTCTTAGAGGCTTTCACAACGTTACTCAAGAAAATATTGTCCTTGAATAGGAAGACATCACTAATCGGTGGGATAATACAACGTTCCAACAAATCCTGGAGAACCGCATTTCAACATGTATCCCAGAGGTTGGAGAATCCACTCCTTTCAACTTGTCTTCTGCCGCACGAGAATCGTCGTTCCGACAGAATAACGGTATGAAACAGTTCTCAAGAAAAAAATTCAACATGATGCTTCCGTAAACTACACTTTTATACCTAAAATACACTCAAATAAGCCAACAAAACAGTAACCACTATCAACAACAAGGCCAAGATCAACTAATGAATTGGCAGAGAATGCTTGTGTGTAGCCAGACAGAATTTTTACAAGCGCAGTGTTTTTCGTTTGAACAATACTGTTGTTGCTGTTTGCCAGTGTTTATTTAATAAGATAACTGGTGGCGTCTCTCTTCAGGAAAACGGGAGACCACTGTTAAGATTATAGACTTGTTACAGCTTTGGTTGCGGGAGCCAACTTGTCGTGCAACTAGTTTGTCATCCTTCAGAGGAGACCTTCAGAAAGAAAATTGTCCTTTCCGCATTGCCACATTTTTACGAGGACAATTTGAATTTGTTTTACGATAGACAATGCTGTCTGTTAATTTGGTAGAGCCGTTCCGTTCCTGAAAAAAGTTGCGTGGGATATTTGGATGACAAGCAGGACAAGTTTATGCTTCTAGAATTGTGTTTTTTTGTTGATTGCTTGCTGATGGAAGCAGGAATGGTTTGACTTTGAAGCAACTTGTTCGTTTCCTCCACTGTAGCAGCCTACAGTCCGTCGGAAATTGAGCTGGGCATCTTGTTGTTTACGTAGAAGCAATCTCATCACTTGGTCGTATTTGCCACTTAGATTTAGTGTTTGATGAATTTTCACTTCCTAGCAGTCGCAGCTGTGTTGATTATTAGCAGCACTGTTTGTGTGAGGGCAAATTTTTTGCCTCTTTTTTCCGGAAACAGCTTAGCTTCTCAAGTCGTTTGTCTTTCTCCGCTGTGGAGTCGCTCCTTGCAAAGAAAGGAAGTTGGATGAAATCTATCCAGGGTTATCTTTTCTCATATGTTCAACAAACTGTTGTAGTTTTACTTGGTGGCTTTGTAAAAAACGTAGCTGGGTGGACCAGTGGTGGTGCTGTTATTATTCCGTGCATGTCTTTGTTGAAGAGACGAAAGATCGTTGGAAGATTCCAAGGTTTTGTCCTAAATCTGTTCTGTGATAGAAGTTTGTTTTTCTTAGCCATAATCCTGTATGCTCAGACTAGTTGAGCTTGAAATCAAAAATACGATCACGGTATTTATGAAACTGGGAGTTGAGTGTATTTAGTGCGCTCGTGGTTTAATGGAGCAAGGGCTTGTTATATTTTGTGATGATATCTTTCTGATTTCCTTGACAAAACTTTCAAAACCTTTGTTTGCATCTTTGTGAGTTAAATATTTGTTTTTATCTTTTTTTCTTTTGACTATTGCATATATGGAGGCGCCATATCTTTTTAATAGTAAGGTAGACTGCAATGTAAGCAACTGACGTATCCGAAGTGTTTTATCCAAGACTTGTCCACCTCTTGAATTCTTCCTGAACTAGATGAATTAAACGCGAAGTTGGACTTTTTTATTATCGTTTTATCTCTATCATGTGAACAAGAAAGATAGAATGTCATTGCAAGAATGCGTATCCACGGAAGAAAATTAATCGTATTTGGAGTTTTGTTTATTTCTCTCCAAAAGTGGACTAGTAAAATACTTGTGTATGCACGTAGTCGCTGAATCAACGAACGTAGATGTTAGAACTGGGAAAACTTTGTGTTCCCTTCAACAATAGTTGTTCAGAATGTATCAGCGGACGCTTCGACCTGTAGAGAAGGCATGGCTTCAGGTCTCTGTATGTTAAAAAGGCAACCACGGTTGCTTCAACGAAATTCAGTGAAATAATTTTATAGAAATGTGGCATCTTTGAAGCGAAATCAGGATACAAATCGTGCTAACATATACTTATCTTTTTCAGCTAGGCGACACTTAACTGAATCGTTGCGCGGAGTTGAGTTGTCTTGTTTTCGAGTTTGCATGGCATATACTTTTGGAAGGTTGAAAAGGAATCCAGGATATAAACTTCTCGAGACAACACAGGTAACGGACTGTTGATATTTCACGACCACTCTCGCGAGACATATCTCTGTCTTTTTACAGAATTCAAGGCACGAAGGATTATGGTAACAATCAAGGAGTTACTAGCAATGAAGATTTACAGGAAAAGATAGTTGACTCGAAACTCTGTGTCTTTGTCAAGGCACTATGGACTGTTACTTTAACAGTTCGTATTCTATCCCAGAGTTTTCATGCGAAACACCAAATACGACATCAAACTCTTCGCTTCAATTTCAACGAACCTTTTATGTACAACTTTGCTGTGTAACTTTTGTGAATGGTGTCTTTTTCGCTACTCATTTATGTATTCGTAAGGAGCAAAAGATACATCAAGGCTGCAGTGGGTCTTAAGAAACCCAGTTTTTCTTTCAAAAAACGCAAATCTGAACAAAGATGCTTGCCCGAAAATTCTGTTGTTATACATGTACTTTTTTTATCACAGACTTTTCATCGCGGTTTTCCACTATAAGGAAACGAAATGAATGCTAAGAAAGTACCTTGTAAACCCATTCGGGTAGCGTAAGACTGTTCATTTCATGCGGCTCGTTCACAAAACTCACTAAGATGAAATCGGAATCCATCACTAGTGGGTCAATAAGGGTAATACTAGTGATAATAATAATGATAATAGGAGAAATATATCGTATTCGTTTTTCTCTTCCACATCAACAAGACCGTAAGCCACGGAAAGACTTTTTATAGCAAACTGGTGGAATTTTTCCAAGAGCACCAATCTCTACAAACAATTCTATCATCCTTTGTGCGCCACCACTATCGAGGACGGAGTTGCTTTGACGTGGAAATTTCTCTCCACAAAACTCGAGCCGAAGCAGACTGGTAGTCTCTAGCGAGACACTATAGTGTTTCCCAAAAAAAGATGCCTCAAAACATAATGAGAAGATGACAATTCAGCTCCACCCTCGGTATTTGACACAAGAATGTTTGGCGAAACAGAAGGGGCACTTGTTCTGTTTACCACTGTCGCTGCACGTTGGTGAAACCAAAGCCAAAAGTACACAGAACAAGAAGTTCAGTTGTTCCAGAAACAGGCATAACAATTGCGCGACTGGTTGGAAAAAGCAAGCAATGAGCTTGAACGGTTAACTTGTTGTTCTTGTGATTGTAAAAACAGTCTTACTCCTCGAAATTCGGTCCAAAATCGAGTTCTCATGTCACCTAAAAATAGGACAATTCTTCGCTGTGTTTGCTCCCTTTTCTCAGGGTAAAGATGCGATCACAAAATGGAGCTCTTTCGTGCAACAAGCACGACAAACTGTAGTCAGGTGCTTGCCGGAAGACTGCAAACTGCACAGTCCAAAATTTCAGTATACTCTAATCCGTGAAATACTTTCCCCATAGTTTGTCTGAAAGAGTCTCCAGACGACTAGAGCGGTTGGTTCACAAGACCTCTACTAAACAATAGCTACTTTCACTGAGTCCACAAGAGGACTCTGCACAACAGAATCCAAGGACCTTTACAGAGTATACAATTTCCTTGGTAGATATAGTTGTGCATATAAACTTGAAGTAAGAACAGATAAACACCGTAGTAGAGCACATGAGCTTCTGAGAGAGAAAAGAGTGTCTCCAACAGGTAATTTCAAGTGATCGGTCTGGAACTGCGAGGAGACGCTGTAGTTTTGTAGTTGTATTGTGACTTCTCACGCTTGTCTCAGCAATAAAAAGTGACTGTCCCAGTTGAGATACGTGGCGTTGTGACCCATACTAGTATTGTTCAAGTTCCTTCACTAGTATTCTTAACAAGTAGTAGATAGTTTTTGACTTGATTTTCCAGTGAGAAGCTTGTAATCGAAATGCGAAAAAGGGCAGGCAGTTTGTAACGCTGGAAGTTTTACAGGTGTTACTGGAAGACGAGTTTATTCGATCAGGCTATTTCAAAGTTTCTCTTCTGTGCCTCCTCGACAGACAACCAAATGAAGACTGTTAGGCATCGTACTATGTTGCCTCCTCTGCCATCAAAGCTTATTTGCAGCAGAATCTTCGAGGAAGGCAAACGAGACTGAGTACGGCATTTTTATCCTGTACTAGCTCAACAGCGGTATTGTGCTAGTAGAATGCACTGCACCGAAGCAAGTTGTACTCAGTGAATACTTGTTTCGTCCCGTAGCAGAAGTATATTTCGTGTCACGTATTGAAATGAAAAGAACTAGAGTCGTCTTACACTCCAACTTTCTTATCTCTCTCCAATAGAAAAACCTCGCTCGTTTGGTCCAGTTTTACTCTGTGTGTGCTTGAAAGATGCGTTGCAGTAGTAGCAACCCAAGAACAAAAAAAAGAAGATGGAAACCAATTCGCCCTTGCATAACTTTTATTTTTTTCAAAATGTGCTTGAAATCTTAATCAGCATAAAGCTTGGACGCTTCCAAGATGGCTTTCTAGCCTTGTTCTACGGGAGCTCGCCTCCCAAGACCAAGACACGTTCAGCAGGCTATGTAAAAGACCAACCAGCAGTTGCAACATCACCCGTGCCACGCATGTTTAATCTTTATCGAATCACATTCAGTATTTTGCTCTAGTATTCTCTTTTTTGTGCCGCCAAGTGCGTAGACATGGCGTCTTGGTAACGCAACCCCCTTGTCACTTTCTAACGACAAAAAAAAAAAGAGTAACTCGACACTCTCGGTTTCCTTTCCATTGCCAGTCTAGATAGAAAGCAAAGCAGAATCCAAAGAATCTGGACCTCTTTTGTTTCTTCTACTGCCACTGGCAATACCGAACCAAAGTATTCTGCACCAAGTGGCTCGAATCGATTGAGTGTGGTGGGAAGTGGACCTCTGCTTGCCATCCTTTTTGGGTGTCTCTCGTGTGTTTTGCTTTTCAAAGCTTGAAGACTATTTATTTCTTGCTATGTTTTAGAAGTTTGTCCAAGGTTTTTGTACAAGTCTTATTCTATGCTTCGTGGTGGGTGAATGGCTCCTTTGACAGCAGGGTTGTCATTTTTCCGCCAATCTCCACAGCTTCAACTGCCAACTTGTGTCCGCATATATACATATATTTGTACAGACTCGTGGTGTAGAAAGGAGAGTGCAAATGGTTGAAAAATAACAGCAGAGGGTTAGTATACCAGTAGAGGAAGCACTTGAAAGGGGTCACGTCCTTGTACTTGTCTACAAGTATTTTTTTTGCTTGTAGAAATTGCAAGTTTAGTGTTCTCGACAATGTTTCCAAGTATCACTTAGTGCCTTTAAGCACGTGTGAGTGTACTTGGAACCTTTTCAAGTTGAATAGGTAGATTTTGTTGACGAAAGTATATGGAAAAATTGAAACGTTATTAGGTAAGCTAGAAGAGTTTACAATACTAGAAAAGTAAACTTGAAATTTTCCTGATTACTTTTGTCTCCAGCGCAACACACGCATCGTCCTGCCGCGTTACAAACTCTACTATCGATGACGCCGTAGCCTTTTTTGCGAGTTGTGCTCCTTTCGGATCACTGCCCGTGGTAAAGTTACCTGTAAGGATCAAATTGCTATGGAGTTTCGGAAGCTGATTCTTCCTACCGGTTCTACGTCGTCAGTCTCATCATCGCCAGACGAAGAAGAATTCCATTCCTCATCCATAGTGGACACTCCAATGAGCCGTGTACTACTCGGCTTGCTGAGTTGTATCTTTCCAAGAGGAAAGATTTTAACTTTATGGAGCTCCTCACTCCTGATTTCCATTAACGAAAAAGGGTGATTTGAGTGATATGAATAATTATAGAGGTATTAGCCTCATTAATACCATTGTGAAACTGCTGAGTGCGATTGGTACTAAACGTATTTGTAACGCAGCAGAAAACCACAACATTTGGTACAAGAGCAAGCCGGATTTTGTACTCGTGAGGAATGTGCAGCTCAAGTCATAGCTTTGGTAGAGTGTGTGTAACGACGATGGATCAATGAAATACGCCCTACTTATGAATGTTTCATTGATATACGAAAAGACCTTGAGTTGCTCATGAAGTCTTGTTTCGTAAACTGTAAAGTTTAGGTATTCGAGGTGGATCTCGGAATTTTATCATGGGTTTATCGTTGCTTCTGGACACAGGTATCCCTATCTTCACGGTTATCTGCAACACTGTAGAGGAGTACGTCAAAGTGATCCTTCGTCGTCACTGTTGTTCGACCTATTCATCAATCATCAACGGCACTAGTACAGGGAATCGATCATCTGGACTGATGTTTGACGATTGTGTGGTATTTTTAGCGCCTAGCTGGATTGTCTAGAAGCCTCCATGCGCAAGGTAAGTGAGCTTTGACTGAATTTGAAATGAAAATCGGTAAGCCAAATACCGTTTTGCCGTTATCCATGGATGTATAGATAAGGTAAGTAGGAGGCAGTGGCAGTTGCAAGGCAAAGACATACCTGTGGTCGAAAAATATCGTCGTTTGGGTATTGATTTGAATACGAGCTTGTCGGCAAAAGGATTTATTTTGCAACTTCAAATCCAGCGTTATGGGCAATGATTGTAGATGGCAACTCGAATTTTGCGCAATAGTGGAATTCCGATTGAACTCCGCCTATGTGTTGTCTAGAGTTGTTGCTAGCCTGTTTAGTTTGGGCTCTGAGTAGTGGGGTATGCATCAACTAAATGCCAAACGTTTAAGTTTGGTATTTAATGAAACTTTGCGAATGGTGATAGGTGTGCATGCGAAACACACAGGAGTAAGTATTCCTGCTTTGTATACTTATTTTGGGTATACCCAGTGTGGAATCACTTATAGCAGGACGCCGGGTACATTTATGGGCCAAAGGTCCTAGTATGCGTACATGGATTAGTCACTTGTGTCAATGGATACCTACATTTCGGAAAGGAACTTGGGTGACAAATACCAAAGCTTGATGGTTCAGGAGATTTGGCAGCTCGGAGGCAGGGGAGATTGAGATGTCTCCTCGTGGTTCCAAGACATTGCAACCAGCAGTGCAACAGGTTATTCACCATAAATGGCTAACTACTGGCAAAATGACTCAATCCAATACATGGCAAGAGTATTGTCAGTATGCATTACAAAGCGGTAGTGCATTGTTGCGTGATAGCTCCCTCGACTTTCCTGAATATAGCAAAAGTCTGCAATGGCTGATGCGTATTCGTGTTGGTGGTTGGAGTTCCTGTTCGAGGCTCGCCAGAATAGGTATATTTGATGAACAATGGAAGACTCGTTGTCCTTGTTGTTTGGTCAATGTACCTGAAACATTGAGTCATTACAACAGGAAAGGTCCGTTACGCTCATGCTCAGCCGAGTCGCAGCTGCACACCCAAGAAACCAGTCAATTGCCAACAAGTACAGTTGATTGCAATCTTAACGGGACTAAGGGCACTTTGGCTTGTTAAAAAAACTTAAACTACACAAATACAAGTATGTAAAAAACATTCTTATTCCTTGACAAGTTTTAGATAGGAAACTATAAAATCATTCTACGATCCTACATAAGTATCACGCTAGGAGAATGTAGCATTGAATTGATGGAGGAAATCTATATAGTAGACAATCTTTTCAGCGATTTCAAAGAAGATAGTACAGCAGTTTGGAAACAACTGCCTCCTTTTGCTGGTCCCGATTCAACCATCGTACCTTTGTCCACTGATTTGACTGTCGCACATTGAGAATTAGAGCAAAGACAAGGTATAAAGAAGGAACGATATCCAACGTATAAAAGCCACATAACGCCGATGACGTAAATGCAAGTTGTTAAAAAAATCCAAGATAAAAACGCAGCGCACTATGTCAAGTCAATCCTGCGTTGACAAAGAATTGTATGAATGAACTTGACACTATGCTTCAACTGCAACCACTTATAATGATCTACGACAGTGCCGGGCTTAGAATACTTACTGTTGTCAGAGCAATTTATGTCACATCAAGGCTGCTACATTGCATGTTGGAGTAGCCGATTCGCAATAAAGAAGCGCTATGAACGACAGCAAAGCAATTGTAATGCATACAAATGACAAAAAGCCCTGATAATGGCAATATTTTGAGCTATTTATTACAATGGATTGCAACTGTCAAGGAATAGACGTTTCCGCGTGCAATTTATCACTCGTCTTATGCTGTTTTGTCCAAGGATCCACTTGTCCAGCACTTGACATTAACACAGGGAAACCGTATAAACGAAACTCTTTTCGTTGCATAAAAAAAACATAAAAAGGAACAAGGATGTACTGCATGACAAAGAGGCCGAACGTATTCACTACCGTAGAGATATTGTAATGAACTTAAGAGACAAAAACCGTGCATAGTCGCAATCCTCTTCGCGATTTACAAGGACAGATTAGAACTGTCTAGGAATAACTGCTTCCTCGTGCAGTTCACGATTCAATCAATATTTTTTGTCCAATGCTCAAATTGCAACGCAATTAGAAATAACACAAGAGGAAAAATATGAAAAAGGGACATGTCTAAGGTTATAAAAACATACAAATGGATACAATGCAACTGCAAGTAGTTAAAAACTTGATACTATGCAATGCAGCAATTTAATTATACGTAAACCAACAGAACTGTCGTCAACTTTATCATCGTTTGGCAACCCAACTGGCTTACCCTGCAATAAATTAAAATCTACCCACGATGATGTTGGTCACAGAAGATTTACTACCGCCAAAGTACTTTTTACGTTATACCAAGGCTGATTCACTGTTTCGACGTCTTCTAGTTGCAATAAAAGCTCATTGATTACATGCTACTACAGGGATTGTACGGCAATAAAATTAAAAAAAGACCTCAAAAAGCCAGTTCTTTCAGCAAAGGGCATTACGATAAAGGCACAAGGCACTGAACCAGTTCAATCATGCATAGAATAAGAGTGATACTATCAAATTGAGAATCGTTAGAAAACCAAACTAACTTACACTGCAATAATTTGCATCTATTCACGAGGTTTTTGGGGAAAGAGTAACTAGGATTTTCAAATCGTGGTTACTTCACTGCTTCTCAGAGTTGTGGACTTTAATAAGGAGACTTAGGATTTTCGAAACGCTAGAGCATTGCAATGCATCTAAATGACAAAAAACCTCCATACTAGAAATCCTCCCAGCCGATTGTGACAATTGATTAGCACTGTCTAGAGACCACTGCTTCCTCGTGCAAACAAAGATTCTGGAATTATTTTTTTGTTTTTGCTATTATGAGAATATTAAATTATCGAAACGAAACCCGGCCAAAGCATGAAACATAAAGAAAGATGTAGCGTAAACTGTCAACAAGCGCTATGAAAAAGGTACGTTGAACTGTATACTAGTTCAATTATGAATAAATTGACCGCAGTATCTACTCGTTGGACATCGTTCGCAAGAAACTGACTCACACTGCAGTAAACATAATAGCGTTACAAAAAAGTTCGACACGGAATGCTTAGCATTGTCAAGGTATTTTTTCCGTTAAATCATTGTTGTTGCATGGCATTCAAAAGTCGTCGATTCTAAATTAAGAGGCATGATCGTTACATGACGCTACAGGTTTTGTAACACATTCACAAGACCAAAGCCAGTAATAATGGCAATCATCTCAGTGATTTTCAACAATGGATTTGAACTGCATAGAAACAACTAATTCCTCGTGCAAGTCACAAAAGAACCAATGCTTTTTTGAAAACTGATCCTCTAGTCACACATTTATTATTAACTTAATAGTAGATTAAAAAGGCTTACCATTATAGTCTATAAAACGTAACAAAAGCAAAATACTTTAGCCACAAATTGTATACGGAGACATAAAGCAATAGTCACCAAGCACTGAGTCCATCCAACAAAGAATAGTAGGCTAACTGTGCGATCGAATCCAGAATCAATGGGCATCCAAGCGGGCCAAAACAACAATAGGTTGTAGCGATCGACGACGATGTTGGGCCTAAAATTTTTACCATGGTCAAAACATATTTTAAGTTATATCAAGGTTGGTTTAACGTTTCAAAATGGTCGACTTGTAACAAAGAGGCTTAGCAAAAACATGCCACTACATGGCTTTTACATGCAGTAAAAGTACGAAAAGCATGATAGATGGCTATCCACCAAGCAAAAAAGCATCCCACGAGGAATACAAGGTCTACACTGGTTCGATTGTGCATTAACCAACAGTGGTGCCATCAAAAATTTCTTAATTGCAATCCTCTCCGCTGTTTACAACGATGGATCAGAACTGTGTAGAAATAACTGATTCCTTGTGTGCAACAATTCAACCAATGCATTTTGGAGCAATGCTCTGCATGTTACACATTTCGAATCTATAGTTTATAAAACACACAATAGAGGGGAATAGTGGCATTAAGAAAAATATGCAATGCACTGCGTCAATCCAATCAAGATAGATGAATAATTGTTCGGTCGAATCGAGCATCCATGGGTATCAAAACGGGCCACCACAGCAACAACTCGTATCGATTTACAACTGCGTTGAGTAAAGGAGATTTACGATTGTCCAAGTACTTTTAGTGTAGATCAATGTAGCTCCATTTTTTTAGGATCTTCGACTTGTACTAAAAGAGACTTGTGATTACATGGCACCACGGGTATTTTACTGCACTAAAGTTACAAAGAAGACACAAAAATGGCGATCCTTTTACCAGAAAACCATTACTCAAAAGATACAAGGCACTGCATCAGCTCAATCGCGAATAAACCAAGAGTTGTACCATCAAACTGAGAATCGTTGGACAACCGATCAAGCTTTGACTCAGTACGTCACATTCATTCACAACTGTTGGGCACAAAAGATTACAATAGTCAATTCGTGGTTGCTTCACTGCTATTCAGAATTCGTGGAATTGTTACAAGGAGAATGAGGCTTTCAGTGAAACTAGAAGCAGTATAATGCATCATAATGACCAAAATAAACCTTCATAATGGAAACCTCTCTGCCAGTTCTAACACTTGATTATAACTGTTTAGAGACCCCCTCTGTTTCCTCGTGCAAGACAATTTTCAATCATTGATTTTTTTGTCCTTTGCTACGCTTGTGATGTAGTTGGAATTACAATCAAATTAAATTATAGAAAACGGAACAATGCGCATATTATAGAAACATAAAGAAGAATGTAGCTGAAACGCAAATTGTTAAATAGCATTACAAAAAAGGGGCATTGAGCTATACGAGTTCACTCATGCATAAACAAAACAATATCTTCTCATTGAACAATGTTGTCAACAAACCGACTTGCACTGCAACGACCATTATAGCGTTACGATAAAATTGAACACAGGATACTAAGCATTGTCAAGGCACTTTTTAAATTACATCACTGTTCTTGCACGGCATTCCATTGTAGTCCGTTCAAAATGAAGAGTCATGACAATTACATGACACAATAGGTTTGATAAAGAATTAAATGACAAAAAAATAGTATTGGCAATCTCGGCGCTTTGCAACAATGGATTTGAACAGTCTAGAAACAGGTAACACCTCGTGCAACACAGAAACAACCAATGACAATTTGACAATTGCAACTCTAATCACACATTTAAAATTAAGAATAACACATAGAACGCTTACCTTACATAGTTTATAAAACACAACGGAAGGTAGATGGCGTAGGGGCAAATTGTTAAAACGCATTAGGGAAGAAGTACCATGCACTGAGTCAATGCAGTAAAGTATTGACAAATAATTGTACGAGCGAGACGAGCATCAGTGGGTATCCAAAACGAGCTAACACTGCAACAGCGTTTATCGGGGTTTTTGATGGTGTTCCACACAAAAGGTTAACATTAGTCAAAGTACATTTTACAGTATGCCAAGGCTGTTTTATTGTTACATAGTCTTCAACTTGCAACTTCGAGGCCTAATGAGTACATGGCATTAGAGGTAATGTACTACAATAAAATTACAGAAACAAACGATAATGGCGATCCTTTCAGCAGAAAACCATCACTCAAAAGGTACAAGGCACTGCAGCAGCTCAATCATGGATGAACCCAGAGTGGTAAAATCAAATTGAAGATTGTTGGGCAACTGTTGACTCAATAAGTGACATTTATCTACCACTGTTGGGCACCCAAGATTCACTATAATCAATTCGTGGTTACTTCATTGCTTTTCAGAGTCCTGGAATTGAAATAAGGAGAATGAAGCTTTCACTGACATTAGGGGAATTGTAATGCATCGTAATGATGACCAAAATAACCCTTCATAATGGAAACCTCTTAGCCAGCTCTAACAATTGATGACAACTGTTTAGAGACCTCACTGCTTCTTCGTGAAAATCATTATTCAATCAATGTTATTTTTTTCATTTGATATACTTGTGCTACAGTTAAAATTATAATCAAAACTAAATTATAGAAATGGAACCCTGTACGTATTATAAAAACATAACAATTGGTGTAGCGTAAATGCGAATTTTTCAGAAGCGCGACAAGAAAGCTACATGGAACTGTACTAGTTCAATCATGCAAAAACTATCAGCAGTACCTTCTCATTGGACGTTGTTGGCAATAAACCAACTTACGATACAGTAACCATTATAGCATTACAACGAAGCAAAGCATGGAACACTAAGTATTATCAAGGCACTTTTTTAATTATATCACGGTTATTGCACGACATTTCAAAATGGTCTACTCGAAATAAATAGGCATAATGATAAAATGACAATATAGGCTTTGTAACATATTCACCTGACAAAAAATTAATAGTAATGGCAATCGTCCCAACGGTTTGCAGCAGTGGACTTGAATTGTTTAGGCTCAACTAGCTCCTGGTGCTACTTACGAAACAACCAATGATACTTTAACACTGCAACTCTAGTAACCTAATTAGAATAAAGGTAAAAGTGCTATCTAAACGCTTACCCTATATAGTTAATAAACCACAACAGAAGGAAGCTGCTATCGCCGCAAACGGTTAAAACCCATTAACGAAGAGTTACCGTTCGCTGAGCCAATTTAGTAAATTTTAGACGAGCGATTGTGCGATCGAGACGAGCACCAATGGTATCGAAGCGAGAGGACACTGCAACAGCTTTTACAAACCTACGACGGCGTTGGGTACAAAATCTGTACAATAGTCAAGATACATACCACGATAAAGTAACTTCATCTTCTCAAAGCAATCGCCTTGTAATAAGAAGGTCTAATAAATACGTGCCATTACAGTTATTGTATTGCAATGAAAGCAAGCAAAAACAAAAGTAACAGCAATTAATTTAACAAAAAAGCATCACGTAAGAAAATGAGTGTTCTGCTAGTCTATTCAAGCATAGAGCAACTCTGATACCATAAAGCTAAAAACGGATTGAAAAATGAAAATGGCTTACAAAGGTAGAGTTGTAAGTAACTGCGAAAAAATTAAAAATCCAACGCTTAGCACAGTACTAATGGTTTTTACGGCACCAACAAATTGATGCAATTAGAAGATGGGTAAGAGACTAGAAGGTTTACAAAGTTGTCAGGGTTTTCTTAGGTTTTCTTAGATTTTCTTAGGTTTTCTTAAGTTTATTAAGGTCTATTAGGGTTTATTAAGGTTTATTAGGGTTTATTAGGGTTTATTAGGGTTTATTAGGGTTTATTAGGGTTTATTAGGGTTTATTAGGGTTTATTAGGATTTATTAGGGTTTATTAGGGTTTATTAGGGTTTATTAGGGTTTATTAGGGTTTATTAGGGTTTATTAGGGTTTATTAGGGTTTATTTAGGGTTTATTAGGGTTTATTAGGGTTTATTAGGGTTTATTAGGGTTTATTAGGGTTTATTAGGGTTTATTAGGGTTTATTAGGGTTTATTAGGGTTTATTAGGGTTTATTAGGGTTTATTAGGGTTTATTAGGGTTTATTAGGGTTTATTAGGGTTTATTAGGGTTTATTAGG